>PVIA01014290.1:0-27831 GCA_004024845.1 Tonatia bakeri
AAAAAAAAAAAGAAACTACAGACTGAGCCACTGTACTGTGAAGTATTGATCCAAGGACAATCTCTCAAGCCAAGGTAGAACCAAATGGGACTTGGCTTAAAATGGCAAATGGTCAAACTAAAGGACTGAAGTAGAATTTAGGTGCCACCCACATCTGAGCTTCTATCCATAAATTCCCCAAGTCCCCTTCAGACTTTTCAAAAACCCAGTGTATTAGCTACTACTGTAAAAACATCTTTGATATAGAAGATTATATTTTAGGGCTAGATTAGACATAATCTTCCTCTCTGGCTTCCAGGAATGGATATAAATCTTTAGGTATTGAAGGTGACAACTCCTCAGTCACATTCAAGCTTTTATCTAATTTGAAGAATGAAAAACTGCATACAGACTTAGGGTTTGGGGTGAGTGCTTAAATTAATATAGTGTTGTTTGAGATGCTACTGTTGCCTTTAGGTCCTGGTAGATGGACCATATATACCGGGAACCCACTAACAACACTTAACTCTGTGCTATCTGATATATCAAAAGAAATGAAAAACTTGGATATACCTTTGTTTACATTTCAGCCTATTCAGTTGTCATTTGAAAATATGCAATATCTGTGAAATCACTTTATAAAATCACCATCTCTGTTCCAGGGGTTTTCATTGTTATAAAGGCAGTTTTCATGCAGTTCTGGATCTTTCCATGTAAATGTACTGTGACCAAGAAAAACTAGGTAGGTGGTCAGATTTTCCATCCCAGGATAAGCCATTAAAGCCTAAATCTATCTTCTTGGATATAAATTTCCTCAAAGGCAACCTCAAATACAATTATTAAGTATACCTATGTGTTGCTGAAAGTCCCTACTGGCAACATACACTGCTACAAGAGATTGTAAATTGCCTTCTGTGATTTGCCTGCTAATTAGTTTCTTTTTAGTAAATAACTTTTTTTTTTGTAAAGGTATTTAAGGTGACCATTCTTTATTAGCATCTATCATCTTCAGTTTGAGATTTGTTCATGTAACACATAATATGTCCTTGTCATTAGTGTTGGGAACTGCAGGGGATATAGCAGAGAAAAAGACAATTCCCCAAAGTCAAATAAGTTGCTCTCTAATAGCTACACTCTAAACCAAGGATGAAAATGCCTGTAATTCAAAAAGAGATGCTCTGAATGATATTAGGAATTCAAAGGATGAAGAGATAGATCATGCAGTTGAGGAATTCAGAAAAAAAATATTAAGTTGGTTCATGTGACATAGACTTTAAGGATGGATAGGATATTGACAAGGAAGGATGAAAGAGAAAGACATAAACAGAATGGAGAAATAAAGCATTTGGAAAACTGGGCAGCTCCATGCAAAAAAAATGGAACTAGACCACTATCTTATACCATACACAAAAATGAACTCAAAATTGATTAAAGACTTAGTCATAGGACCTGGACCTATAAAGCACATAGAAGAAAACATAGGTGGTAAGGTCCTAGAAATAGGTTTCATTGATGATTTTTTGGATTCAACTGCAAAGGTAAGGGAAACAAAAGCAATATCAAGCAAACAAAACTATATCAAACTACAAAGTTTTTGCACAGCAAAGGAAACTATTAACAACACAAAAAAGCAACCTGCTCAATGGAAAAACATAATTTCCAATCCTTCATCTGATAAGGGGTTAATATCCAACCTAAATAAAGAATTCACATCATTTATTTATTTATTTATTTACTTACTTACTTACTTATTTATTTATTTCTAAAGAAGTATCTTTTTTAAATTTTGTTGTTCCAGTACAGTTTTCTCTCTTTTACTCTCACCCCAGCCCATCCCCCCAGTCCTCCCCACCTCCCTCCCATTTCCACGCCCCACCCCTAGTTTTTATCCATGTATCCTTTGTACTTGTTCCTGTAAACCCTTCCACTTTTCCCCTGAAATTCCCTCCCCTCTCCCTTCTGGTCACTCTCAGCCTATTCTCTATTTCAGTGCCTTTAGTTATATTTTGCTTGTTTGTTTGTTTTGTTGTTTAGGTTCCAGTTAAAGGTGAGATCATATGGTATTTGTCTTTCACTGCCTGGCTTATTTCACTTAGTGTAATGCTTTCCAGTTCCATTCATGCTCTTGCAAAGGGTAGGAGCTCCTTCTTTCTTTCTGCTGCATAGAATTCAATTGTGCAAATTTACCATAGCTTTTTGATCCACTCATTTGCTGATGAGCACTTAGGTTGCTTCCAGCACTTTGCTATTGTAAATTGTGCTGCCATGAACATTGGGGTACATAGGTACGTTTGGATTGGAGTTTCAGGACTCTTAGGGTATAATCCCAGCAGTGGAATTGCTGGGTCAAAAGGCAGTTCCATTTTTAGTTTTTTGAGGAAGTTCCATACTGTTTTCCACAGTGGCTGCACCAGTCTGTGTGCCCACCAACAGTGCACTAGGTTCCCTTTCCTCCACAACCTCTCCAACACTTGTTTCTTGATTTATGATGGCCCTTCTGATGGGTGTGAGGTGGTATCTCATTGTGGTTTTAATTTGCATCTCTCTGATGCCTAGTGATGCTGAGCATCTTTTCATGTGTCTCTGGGTCCTCTTATGTCCACCTTGGAGAAGTGTCTGTTCAAGTCTTTTGCCCATTTTTTTAATCGGGTTTTTTGTCTTCCTGGAGTGGAGTTGTGTGAGTTCTTTATATATTTTGGAGATCAAACCCTTGTCTGAGGAATCATTGGGAAATATGTTTTCCTATACAGTTGGTTCTACTTTCATCTTAATGCTGTTTTCTTTAGCCATGTAGAAGCTTTTTAATTTGATGAGGCCCCATTTGTTTGTTTTTTCCTTTATGTTCCTTGCTTTAGGGGACATATCAGTGAAGATGTTGCTGTGTGGAATATCTGAGATTTTCCTGCCTGTGTTCTCCTCTAGGACTTTTATGGTGTCACTACTTATATTTAAATCTTTTTTTTTGTTGATTATGCTGTTACAGTTGTCCCATTTCCCCCTCACTCCCCTCCACCCTGCCCATGTCCTCCCATCCACATTCCCCCCTTTAGTTCATGTCCATGTGTCATAAATTCTTTAGCTTCTACATTTCCCATACTATTCTTGTCCTCCCCCTGTCTATTTTCTACCTGTTGTCTATGCTACATATTCTCTATATCTTTTCCCCTTCTCTCCTCCTCCCCCTTCCCTGTTGCTAACCCTCCATGTGATCTCCATTTCTGTGGTTCTGTTCCTGTTCTAGTTGTTTGCTTAGTTTGCTTTTGTTTTAGATATGGTTGTTACTAACTGTGAGTTTGAAGTCTTTTTTTATTGTTCAAATTTTTAATCTTCATTTTCTTAGGTAAGTCCCTTTAACATTTCATATAATAAGAGCTTGGTGATGATGAAGTCCTTTAACTTGGCCTTGTCTGAGAAGCATTTTATCTGCCCTTCCATTCTAAATGAAAGCTTTGCTGGATAGAGCAATCTGGGATGTAGGCCCTTGCCTTTCTTAACTTGGAATACTTCTTTCCAGCCCCTTCTTGCCTGCGAGGTCTCTTTCGAGAAATCAGCTGACATTCTGATTGGAACTCCTTTGTAGGTAACTGTCCCCTTATCTCTTGCTGCTTTTAGGATTCTCTCCTTCATTTTTACCTTGGCTAATGTAATTATGATGTGCCTTGGCGTGTTCCTCCTTGGGTCCAACCTCTTTGGGACTCTCTGAGCTTCCTGGACTTCCTGGAAGTCTATTTCTCTTGCCAGATTGGGGAAGTTCTCCTTCATTATGTATTCAAATAAGTGTTCCATTTCTTGCTCTTCCTCTTCCCCTTCTAGTACCCCTATAATTCGGATGTTGGAACATTTAAAGATGTCCTGGAGGTCCCTAAGCTTCTCCTCATTTTTTTGAATTCTTGTTTCTTCAGTCTTTTTTGTTTGGTTGTTCCTTTCTTCCTTCTGGTCCACTCCATTGATTTGAGTCCAAGTTTTCTTCCCATCACTATTGGTTCCCTGTGTGTTTTCCTTCATTTCTCTTATTGTAGCTTGCATTTGTTCATCTAACTTCTGACCAAAGTCAACCAACTCTGTGAGCATCCTGATCACCACTGCTTTGAACTGCACATCTGATAAATTGGCTATCTCTTGGTCACTTAAAAAAATTGGTTCTGGGGATTTCAATTCTGTTTGAGCCATCTTTTTTATTTTTTATTTTCCTTTGGTCTGGTTGCAGATGTTATGTAAGGGTGGCAGAGCCTTAGGTGTTCGCCAGGGTGGGGCACCCCAGTCGCTAGGTTGTGACGTTGTATGTAGGGGCAGGGTTCAGGAGGGAATAATGGTGCTTGCTCCTCTCTCTCTAGGACTCCAGTCTCCCCTGCTGCCTCTCACAAGCAAACTGGGCTCCCCTGGTGCTGGCTCCCGGATGGGTGGGCCTGTGCACTTCCTCAGACTCTGTGGGTTTCCCCGAGGAGCCTCCTGTGAGTCTGAGAGAATCTCCCGGCATCATCCCCCACAGGTGTTTTCAGTGGGTGCTCTTAGGCTTTGTTTCTCGGCACTGGGGTCCTGGGTTGTGCGGTCTGTGTTGCTGCCCATTTTTGCTTAATTTGCGCACGAATGTGTAGCTGTGGCCAGCCAGCTGCCTTGAGTGCCTCACTGGGTCTGCTCGTTGCCTCCCATGCCCAGGGTCTGCCACTGGGTCCGTCAGCCATCCCTGCGCTTCTGGGGTTCACCAACTACCGTCTGCACCCTGCGCACTCGCCAGCCACCACTCTTTCCTGCCAGGACCTCTCACCCCTCTCCGTAAGTCTCCGACTCTGCTCCTCCTTACAGGTCTGGTTGTATGGTAGTCAGACTTCCATTCGGTTCATTTCTCTCTATTCTGGTTGTTTCTTGTTTCTCAATTTTTGTTGTCCTTAGTTTTGGTTGTGCGAGGAGGCACACTGCGACTACCTATGCCTCCATCTTGGCCGGAAGCTCATATTTAAATCTTTTATCCACCTTGAATTTATTTTTGTGTATGGTGTTAGTTGGTGATTGAGTTTCGTTTTTTTGCATGTACCTGTCCAGATCTCCCAACACCATTTGTTGAAGAGGGTATTTTTAGTCCAATTTATGCTTCTTCCCCCTTTGTCAAATATTAATTGACCCTAGAGACTTGGGTTTACTTCTGGGTTCTCTGTTCTGTTCCATTGGTCCATGTGCCTGTTTTTATGCCAATACCATGCTGCTTTGATTACAGTGGCCTTGTAATATAGTTTGATGTCAGGTATTGTGATCCCTTCTACTTTATTCTTCTTTCTCAAAGTTGCTGCAGCTATTTGGGGTCATTTATGGTTCCATATAAATTTCTGAAGTGTTTGTTCTATATCTGTGAGATAGGCCATTGGTACTTTTATAGGGATTACATTGAATGTGTAAATTGCTTTGGGTAGTATGGCCATTTTGATGATGTTAATTCTTCCAATCCATGAGCATGGTGCATGCCTGCACTTGTTTGTGTCTTCCTTAATTTCTTTCTTCAGTGTTGTGTAGGTTTCTGAGTACAGGTCCTTTACCTCCTTGGTTAGGTTTATTCCTAGGTATTTTATTTTTCTTATTGCTATATCAAATGGGATTATTTTTCTGATTTCTGTTTCTGATATTTCATTATTGGTGTACAAAAATGCCTTTGATTTCTTGATAATGACTTTTTATCCCACTGTTTTGTTAAATTCATTTATTAGGTCAAGTAGTTTTTTGGTGGAGACTATAGGATTTTCTATGTATAATATCATGTCATCTGCAAACAATGACAGTTTTACTTCCTCATTTCCAATTTGGATGTGTTTTATTTCTTTTTTCTTGTCTTATTGCTGAAGAATTCACACATCTTAACAACAACAACAAAAAATCAACCTGATCAAAAAATGGACAGAGGACTTGAAAAGATATTTTCCAAAGAAAACACACAGATGGCTAACAGGCACATTAAAAAAGGTTTAACATCACTAATTACTAGAGAAATGCAAATTAAAACCATAATGGGATATCACCTCATACCTGTTAGAATGGCTATCATCAACAAGGCAAGAAATGACAACTGTAGAAGAGGATGTAGAGAAAAATACCTTTGTACACTGCTGTTGGGAATATAAATTAAAACAGCCCTTCTAGAAAATAGTATGTTGGTTCATTAAAAAAAAAGAAAAACAAGCTACTATACCATCCAGTTATTTCACATCTGGGTATTTATCCCAAAAATACAAAATCCCTAATTTAAAAAGATGTATGCATTCCCATGTTCACTGTAGTATTATTTACAATAGCCAAGAAATAGAAACAAACTAAGTGTTTGTTAATGGATTAATAGATTTAAAAAATGTGTCATACACACACACACACACACACACACACACACACACTATGCAGCCATAAAAAAGGTGAAACCCTACCATTTGTGACAACATGGATGGGCCTTGAGGGTATTATGCTAAGCGAAAAAAAAATTCATATAGAAAAATACAAATATCATATGACTTCACTCATAGGTGGAATATAAAAACAAAGACAAAAACAAACTCACAAAACAGATTGGTGGTTTCTAGAGGAAAAGGGGATAAAGGAAGGTTGAAATGGGTATGGGGGTAAATTGTATAGTGAGAGACAGAAACTAGATTTTGAATGGTGAGGATGATGAAGTAGATATAGATGTTAATTTGTATAATACTTGAAACTTATATAATATTACAAACCTATGTTACCTTGATAGAAATTAAATTAAATTAGTAAATAAAAATACATTAGAATTTGGGGAAAATGGAATGAACAACATGAGCAAGAGAATACAGAAGTTAAGGTTTGGTATACTTTTAAGAAAAAGCAAGTAATCCATTTTAATTAGTTCACAGGGTAGCTAGTAGGAAAAAATGAAAAATGATGACAACAGCAGGAAAACAACAGTAATTGAATAATGATGACAGTGACCACATACCTAACTATTGATCTGGGCATTGTTCTAAGCTGTTTTTATTTAATAACCATAGAATGTGAGGAAATCAGCACACTTGTACACCTTGTAGATGCATTCTTTTGGGGTGTCAATTTGCTAATATGGATCAATAGACCTTCTTGGTTCACAAAGTGGCTCCCACACATAGAGGGTGGGGAAAGGCTGAAGAAAATGTCAGATCAGTACAGATTGGCAAATGACAGTTTTAACAAGCAGGGGAATTTATGAGGCTTGTCTTGGGCAGCTGCAAGATGAGTAGATCTCTGCACCCTCCTGCCATAATCTTAAAAGTTTATACGGTGGCCTTAACTGGGTTTGGTCACCAATACCATTCAGATGGTCATGGCTACATGTTACTCTGTTAAGGCTATGTCCTGGCAAACAGCTCCCACAGTAAGAATTGTGGGCAGAGGCTGCATTCCAAGGACAGAGGAGAGAGTGAGGAGCCTCCAACTGCCTGGGTAGACATCCTCTCAATGATTTACTGCTATCTTGCCTTCTTGCCAAAAATAAAATTAGGTCTCCTCCTAATATTAAAAAAAATTCAGACCCTCCCTTAGGGGCCGGAGATTGTAAGAATTAACAAAGGAACATTTTCAATGTGTTTCTCTCTTTTCCTGGCTACTATAATAGTGTCCCTTTTCCCTTTTTTTTTCCTCCCTTCTTTTCACTTGTCCACATCATCTTATTCCACACTTGCTTCCCTTCCATCCCTCCCACTGCTCTGTCTCATGTTCTATAGGAGACACAAGCTAGAATGACTTCAATTTTCTCTTTTGAGTACTCTTTTTAAATATGTTCAATCAATACTTAGTAGTAAGAATGCAGGAAACAGCATACAATGGGAGAAAGAAGTCATAAAATACTGTTAGAACAGTTTTCAGTGCTCCTTTATTCATGAATCTCAAAGCTGAGTTTCATTATTTTCTCCTAGCCAATGTTCCAGAAGCCATCCTTGCAACATTAGAGCAAGAATAGTGATCAAGTCGGGCTGTGATCTTACAGTTAACAAAAGATAAAGGGGTAACTGGAACAAATAGGAAGCACAGTGACTCATAACCTTTTGGATCTTCTCCCCAGAAATGAGAGTTCAGGGAGGTCCTTGCTTCATTCATATATGTAATAGTCTCTCTGCCAATGAAACAAACATAAGTAAGACTTGGAAGAACAAAACTGAACAGCGAGGATGCTGGACAAAAATGGCTTCCATTAAAAAATTCATTCATAAATAAATCTACAAGAAAAGCCACTGCAGAAAAAATTAACATTGTGACCACTATCAGACCAGTCATTACATGAATTCATTCAGTCCTTCCAACTCTGTGAGGAAAATCTTATGAATTAGACTCAGAGAGGCTAAAAAGTACACATCCATATGGTCACAAAGCCCAGAAGAAAAAGAGCCTGTCAGAATCTGTCTCCAAATTCAAAATAAAGGAAAATGTGTCTCTATACACATTAGGGAAATTTATTTTCTTTTCACCACTTATGAGAGGTAAATTCCAACAATAATTTCCCTAGTTTGATGTGTTGAGGAAGCAGAAAAGCAAGATGAGAAATAAGGACAAAATGGCAGTCAAAGAGAAAGAGAAGAGAACATGAACCGTTCCTGGTTTTCCAGAAGTCCCTCTCCAGCACATTCAGGCACACATGTAGGTGTTGGCACACATGTAGATGTTGGCACACATGTAGATGTTGGCACACACCATGCTCATGACCTCTCTCACTCATGCCACTTTTTTCTCTTCCTGGAACATCTGTCCTATATACTTCCATCAGATTATTGTAGGCAAATCCAGATTGAAGCTCTGATTTTAATCAGATTTGCATTTAGATTATTATCAGCTACTGATATGATACCTTTAATCTTAATTATCATCATTAATATTCTTTTTGTAGCTTCATCAAGTTTAGACAATCAAGAAAACAATAAGTCAAGCCCTGATTTGTAGCACTTGCCAGTTTCTGTGACATACATACTCCCACCATGGCCCACTTGAGGCTACCAACAGGCATCACTGAAGGTGGACGTGGCAAGAGGGACACCAGAACCCACAGGGACAATAGGCATGTGCAGTAAAGTTATTAGGAAACTATGTTTTCAATACTTATTACCTATGTTTTAATATAATTTACTTAATTCTAATTTTTAAAACTTAAATTTTAATAAAGACTGTGTTCAAGAACCAGTTTGACAATTTCTCAAATCTATAATTAGCTCTTCAAAACCAGTGGAAGTTGACTTCAGCATTCCAACTCTTCCATTGTGCACTAGTAAGTTTCTATCTCATTATGTGGAGATAATTTTCATCACAGTACTTATCAAAGTCTAGTATTATAGTATTTATTGTGTACATCATTGTCAGTTTCCCACAAATCTATACAGCAGACACTCATGACAACAGCAACCTTGTTGCTTTTCACTGTATTGTATATTCTCAGCACCTGGAATAGCCCTGGCACCATAGTACATGCTGAATTCATATCTACCAGAGGCTGAATGAATACAAAATATATAACACCTTTCAGTTGGCAAGAAAGAGACAAATCAATAGAACCTGGTCTAAGGAAATAGCAAGCATTTCAAGTGAAGAAATTTGTAAGGCCAAAAAACATTGAAGATAATTAATATCAGCTAAAATTAAGAAAACTTCTTTATTATAATTAACATATGCCCAGAGCCTACTCTGCCCACAGCTGGGGACTTGTTCTCTCTACACCTCCTCATTTGAAGATGGAGCTTATTTTATTTTTTAATATACTTTATTAATTATGCTATTACAGTTGTCCCAGTTTTTTCTCTCCTTTATTCCCATCCACCCTGCAACCCCCTCCCACCAGTATTCTCCTACTTTAGTTCATGTCCATGAGTCATACATATAAGTTCTTTGGCTTCTACATTTCCCATACTATTCTTAACCTCCTTCTGTCTGTTTTATATCTACCATTTATGCTTCTTATTCCCTGTACCTTTTCCCTCATTCTTGCCCCCCCCCACTGATGCCTCCATGTGATCTCCATTTCTGTGATTCTGTTCCCGTTCTAATTGTTTGCTTAGTTTGTTTTTGTTTTTAGATTCAGTTGTCGTTTTTACTGTTCATAGTTCTGATCATCTTCTTTTTCTTACATAAGACCCTGTAATATTTCATATAATAAGTGCTTGGTAATGATTAACTCCTTTAACTTGACCTTATCTGGGAAGCACTTTATCTGCCCTTCCATTCTAAATGATAGCTTTGCTGGATAGAGCAATCTTGGATGTAGGTCTTTGCTTTTCATGACTTTGAATATTTCTTTCCATCCCTTTCTTGCCTTCCAGATTTCTTTTGAGAAATCAGCTGATAGTCTTATGGGAAGTCCTTTGTAGGTAACTGTTCCTTATCTCTTGCTGCTTCTAAGATTCTCTCCTTATCTTTAATCGTGGGTAATGTAATTATGATGTGCCTTGGTGTGTTCCTCCTTGGGTCTAATTTCTTTGGGACTCTCTGAGCTTCCTGGTCTTCCTAGAAATCTATTTCCCTTGCCAGTTTGGGGAAGTTTTCCTTCATTATTTTTCATATAAGTTTTCAATTTCTCACTACTCCTCTTCTTCTTCTGGTACCCCTATGATTCAGAAGTTGTAACATTTAAAGATGTCCCAGAGGTTCCTATGCCTCTTCTCATTTTTTTTTTGAATTCTTGTTTCTTCATTCTGTTCCAGTTGGATGTTTATTTCTTCCTCCTGTTCCAAATCATTGATTTGAATCCCAGTTTTCTTCCTTTCCCTGTTGGTTCCCTGTAGATTTTGCTTTATTTCACTTTGCATAACCTTCACTTTTTCCTCTGTTTTGTGTCTGTACTCAACCATTTCTGTGATTATCCTGATTTCCAGTGTTTAGAACTCTGCATCTGATAGGTTGGTTATCTCCTCATCACTTAGTTCTTTTTTTGGAGTTTTCACCTGTTCTTTCATTTGTACCATGTTTCTTTATCTCAGCATACCTGTTACATTGTAAGTGGTGGAGCCTTAGATACTCACCAGGGTGGAGCAACCCACTTTATTCTGTTGTGGTGCTGTGTGTGGGAGAAGGGTCAGAGAGGGAACAACACCACCTGCTCTGCTCTTGCCCCACTTTCAGTCACTTCTCCCACTGCCCACAAGGAAATTGGGCCTTTCAGGTGCTAATTCCTGTTGGGAGGGTGGGCTTGTGTACATTTTAGGGCCCCATGGGTCTTTCCAATGAACACTCCTGTGAGGCTGGGAGTTCCTCCTGCTACCACAACCCCCACAGGTTTTTTCAGTCAGAGGTTTTGAGACTTTATTTCCCTATGCTGAAACACTGGATTTAACAGTCTGTCTCTTTTCCCAGTTGTTCCACCTGGCTTATCCACATGCAAATGTGGGACTGCCAGGTCCCTAACCAGCCACCTAGCCCACCCATTCCTCCAGCTGCCACCTTGCCATTCATCTTCTCTGCCTGGCTGTCCTTCTCTGCCCCTCCTACTGGTCTGAATGAATGTTTCTCCTGTAACTCCTTGGTTGCTGGACTTCCATACAATTTGATTTTCTTGCAGTTCTGGTTTTTTGTTTTTAAATTTGTTGTCCTTCTTTTGGTTGTGTGAAGAAGCAAAGCATATCTACCTATACCTCCATCTTGGCTGGAAGGTGAGAATGACTTTTAAAACTCAACATATTTAAATATGCAAGTTGTTGTATGTAAAAATAGTTAATTCTTTTTTTATTGCTGACAGTAGTTTTTACATATCCTTTTAAATTGTACCATTATAATAAAGGATCATTATATGGTAGGGTTAAAAGGTTGAGTTAAAACAATGAGAAAGATTTTCTCTTAAATCACCCATTTTGAAGCAAGAAAAATGAAGGTATAACTGGCTACTTGTGGATACATGGACTCCTGATTTTTTTAAGAAAAACTCAGGAGTCCAACTCTGAAATTTTGACTTCTGTTAATACATGATCATTTTAATACTACCAAGAATTTTTTACCACCATGATGAGAAAAACACAGATTTTAAAAGAAAGTGAAAGATATTGTTGATCTTGCTAAGTTCACTACCTGGAAATTACTCTGGTAGGCTGGGCTGATAATATATGTGAATAGTGATTCTAATAATATTTATCAATCTCAGCCCTGGCTGGCGTAGCTCAGTGGATTGAGCGCGGGCTGCGAACCAGGCATCGCAGGTTCGATTCCCAGTCAGGGCACATGCCTAGGTTGTGGGCCATGTCCCTCAGCAACCACACATTGATGTTTCTCTCTCTATCTCTCTCTCTCCCTTCCGTCTCTAAAAATAAATAAATAAAATCTTTAAAAAAAATAAGTATTTAAAAAAAAATTACCAATCTTGAGAAGATGTTTAAGCCAAGTGGTCAAAAGTTTTCTGGAGCTTCTGTCATCCCATCACTTTGTTCATTCATTCATGCAATAATTCATCCTTTCATTCATCCAACAAACATGTTTTACATGCCAACTATATGCCAGCACTTGCATCTAGTTCCTCTATGAAGTATCAAATAAGGTAATAAAAGGAAAACGGCCAAGAATTTGAATTTTCTCTCACCAAGACAGTGGTGAGAAAATCTCTCTTTACCAAAAGAGATTTTGTAAATTTCTCTTTTACCAAACTCAATATTTCTCTCTAGTTCAAAGATGAGAAACCAGGGCACAAGGAAGGGAAACAATTTATCTGCAGTTATCAGATGAAAGTCACAAGCTATTGAAAATCCAGTGCAATACAATCATGTGACACTTAACAATGGGGCTATGTTCTGAGAAATTTGTCATTAGTTGATTTTGTTGTGCTAACATCATAGAGGCACTTACACAAATCTAGATGGTACAGCTTACTACACACCTAGTCTATATGGTACAGCCTATTGCTTCTAGGCTACAAGCCTGTGCAGCATGTTACTGTACAAAACAACAAGAGATTAAATCAAGCACAAGAGAAAATGATGCAGTCAAGAGACACAGTAAACACGAGATGCTTGAGGCTGCTGCCAGCATAACGCTGTATGCTGGTTTACAACAAACTTCCATTTTTTATAAGTAGAAAGAAATTCTCTAAATCAATGACAAAAAGTATAGGATAGTACATACATAATACAGTAACATAGTCACATTACCATTATCTAGTACTGATACAGGGAAATCTGACCAAAGTGCTGGGCAGAGGAGGGTCCAAGTGAGGGAGGGGTTGTAGGAAACACTGGAGGTGGCAGGACCAAAGCCATTTGCTGCTAGCAGGGTGTATGATAGATTTCCCTACCCATGGGCTAGGCAATGCAGGAAAGGCTGCATTCCCCAGGTAAAAAAAACAAACAGTGCAACAGCATTATATTCCCCCAGCAACTGAGCTAGCACAGCACATGACAACAGATTCCCTACCCCGGGTGGGGACGCAGCAGGAGGAGACTTTGCACAGAGTCTGCTCGAGGATGGTGAAGGTGGTTGATGGAGGAAATCCCGTACTCCTGGAACCCTTCTTCTGGAACATGGCAGCAGGGGGAGGTGCAAACCTACCAGTCTAGCCTAGCAGAAAGATGAATCTGTTAGGGAAGCTGGATGCTACCAGAGTGCATGGAATTTTAGGCCTAAATTTTTAAATGGAGAAAGGATAGAGACTTGACTCTTCTCCTTCCCCTCACTCACTGTCAGGGGTCAGAGTGTTTGTGAATCAGTAGGCACTGGAAACTGCAAGGTCTGACAGTGGCTAGGGGCCCCAGGCACAGGAAGTAGTGACAGTACTTTGGCTGCACAGGTTGAGTGCACACAGATTCCAGAAAGATGCTTGAAGCCAGACTGTGACCAGGGGCAAGCTAGCCACCTGGATGATTGTGCTGTAACCACCTGTGTTTCCCAAAGGACAGTATTTTAAATGAAAGAAGGAACTCCAGGCCCAGCCTTGAACTGATCTGGCAAAGGGTGTTTTAGAGGGAATAGGTTCTGAGGCAGAAGTCTGTCATTCTTCCAAAATTGTGTAGCTTTTGAGTAAAAGACTCCTTTCCTTTTTCATCAAACTCCTGCCTCTGGAATTTTGCCTAGAGGGTGGTGGCAGGCAGCAGGACCCCATATTACTGTTCAGATACAGTACTATGTACTGTACCTAATTAATTGCATGTGCTATGCTTTTATATGACTGGCAGTGCAGTAGGTTTGTTTACATCAGCATCACAACAAACATGTCAGTAATGCCTTGAACTATGATGTTAGGACAACTATGAGGTCACTAGATAATAGGAATTTTTCAGCTCCATTATAATCTTATGAGACCACTGTTGTACATGTGGTCTGTCATTGACCGAAATGCTGTTATGTGGCACATTACTGTATAATAACTACAACGAAAAATTTTCCATAGATAAGTGGTTCTAGAGATGTGGTCCTCAGACCCAAGCATCAGAACATTTAAGCAATGGTTCAAACTGAATTTCTGGAGAATGCCGAGGTTGCTCTACTTTAGCAAGCATCCTAGGAATTTGGGAACTGCTTCTAGGGAGTTTATCTTGTCCATTCCATTGTTGGAAAGCAGTTTCCTTTAAGAGTGTGTAGAGAGATTAGCTCAGGTTATTGTCGTATTTAGAGGAAGAAATGAACAAGCCAATGTGAACCCCCAGAGATCTTTGTTCTTTTGTTTGTTTCTTTGTTCTTTTTCTAGTCTATCTCAAGAATACAATGAAAGTGCCTTCCTTTCATCCCTTTGTTTTGGCTTTGCATCAGTACAGCCACATTTCTCACTGCTCTAACATCCTGAGATAAAAGATCAGAAGCAGTAAACCAGTGATAAAAAGAAAACACCCTAGCCATGTTGCATAGGGTAAGACCTTTCAGCTGTTTAGAGAGTAATGTATGACCCCTCTGCTGACTGCTCCCTCCTCAGATTCCTTTCAGAGCACTTATCCAGAGTCTAAGTTTGGCCAGACTGCTCACAGAAGAGGACTGTGTTTTGTTTAGACCACCCCTGTGCCTCATGGGCACCACAGCTTCCATTGCAGTTGTGCTTTTCTCAAGATGATGCAGGCAGAGGTAAATGGATCAGGCCACCTGCTTCATAATTCAGTTGATTGCAGAATACAAACCACAGAACAAGAAGGCTTACCTTACTTGCACTTTCTTTGTCAGAATCTCCCTCCAAGTCATACACTCTTTTACCAACACCAGTATTTCATTCTGATTTATGGATAAAAAGTCGAGGCACAAAAAGGGTAAGAAACTAAACCAAGTTCACTAGAGATGAAGTGATAGGTCATTTCAAATACTAATGAACTAACACAAGAAATTTAGTACCAGGAAATATGAGCCAGAAAATAAAAGAAACATCCAATCACTCTCAACCCTGGCTGAACATTAAAATTGCCAGAGGGGAGATTAAAAGCAAAACACACAAAAACATAAAGACACTGATTCTCAAGATATAGCACCAGGGATTCTGACCAGCTATTGTAGAGTGAGTCTGAGTATCAGTGTTTTTTGAAAACTACCCAGGTGATTCTAATGTAAAAACTAGGGTGATCCTAATTTAAAAACTAGACTACACCAGTGGTTCTCAAACTTTAATGTATTTCAGAATCACACAGAGCTGGGTTCTAACCTCAGGATTTCTAATTTAATACATTAAAAGTGGGGCTCAAGAATTTGCATTTTCAATAAGTTACCAAGTGATGTTGCTGCTGTTGGTCTTTGGACCACACTTTGAGAACCATCAATCTGGTTAAGGATGCAATTGTTAGGAAAGGCCAACTCAGGGGTGCAGTCTTTAAACTCCCATTGGGCTACATAAGAATGCACCTTGTGCCTGGGTTACTTCCTTACAAAGAGATAAAGAGCCCATGTAGCCTGTGCTGGCTTATGACCTTGTGTAGGAATATTTTTTCTTGTTTCAGACTCAAGGAGAAACTTTTTTCTCTACTTAAAGTGTTTGTATCATATGGCACCCACCAACTCCACTGCTATGTCCATCCTCTGCTGGGAAGGACAGAGTTCTTTTCACTGTGGTAGGAGAAGAGTGCACATAGGTAAATTTTCCTGTGTTAACCACCTGGAGACACACCCCCCTCAACACTGATTCTTGGGGACCAATATCTACTATCAAAGTTGCTTTTGCTCTGTCTCTTCCCTATGTAAATAGAATACTGTTCCATCCAGTGTTGGACTGCATTTTATTTTCCTTGGTGACTGCAGTACAAAGATGCAATGGGAAGAAGTGTTTAGATTCTTCTGTGGGATTAGTAACCGGTACATGGTATTCTGCTTGACAGTAATAGTACATCATGGTAAGGACTCCTGGATTAATATCTCAATTCTGCCACTTACTAGCTGGCAGAAGATGAAGAAGTATCTTACTCTCTTTAACAGTGGCGTTCAACCAGGGTGCTTAATGCCCCTATATACGCACTTGGGGACACTTGGTCTTATCTGGAAACATTTTTGGTTTTCACAGCTGACAGTTTCTCACAGCCTGGCATTTAGTAGATAGATGCCAGAGATACTGCTAAATAACTAACAATGACCAGGATATCCCCCATGAAAAAAAAAAAAAAAAAAAAAGGTCCAGCCTCAAATGTCATAGTACCAAGTGGGTAAAACACTGCTCTGTATAACTTCAGTTTTCTCATCTATAAAATGGAGATTATTAGGTATCTGCCTTATAAACTTAGTGTGAAGATTAGATGAAATGTGGTACATAAAGGAATTGGCACTCTACCTAGAGACTTTTAGTTATTAAAGCAAATCTTTTTTGTACATTGTCACCAGCTTCTAATTTAAGTTTCAAGGATTTTGATAAGAAATATGGGGGGAGGGACTTACTTTAGTGTAGACATTGGAACTAGTGTATCCAGTGGTTTGGTTGGGGGTAGGGGTAAGAACACTTTGATCCAGATGTAGACAGTAGAGAATGTATTGTCGTTGGGTTATTTATTTATTTATTTTAGAGAGGGAAGGGAGGGAGAAAGAGAGAGAGAGAAACATCAATGTGCGGTTGCTGGGGGCCGTGGCCTGCAACCCAGGCATGTGCCCTGACTGGGAATTGAACCTGCGATGCTTTGGTTCGCAGCCCGTGCTCAATCCACTGAGCTATGCCAGCCAGGGCTCCTTGGGTAATTTAAAGACTGTAACAAGATGGACTAAAATCAGTCAGCTTTTTATTTTCATCAAGCATCAGAAATTCTAAACAATGTTATAGATCAAATACTCCTCTCCACCCTGAGACATATCACTACCATCAGTACTCTTCCTCTTTCCACTGGACATAATAGCTTATTAAGAACCAGTCACTAGCCTAAGTACTTTAAATATTTGTTCATATAATAATTTTAGCAACAAACTAAAGTTTGTTGTGAGGAAGGTGTTAATGTCTTTCCCATTTTATAAATAAGAAAGCTGAAAACCAAAGAAGGTTGTTAATGGGCCCACAATCACACAGCAAGTAAGTTGTAGGAGTCTTGCTCCAGAGTCTATGCTCATAGTCACAAAACTAGATGGCCTTCAGTAATGTGTCACTGGTCATGCCAAATTAGAGCTAAGTAAACTTTTTGAAGAACTGTTTTTCAATTCTCCTAATGCATTAGGCATCTTTCTATCAGAAAATAGAGCAGCTAAAATGTGAGTAAATTTCCCTGTAACACTAACATTGGGAAAATTTAACATTAACATTGGTAAGTTGTGGCTCCAGTCTCATAGGCCTATAGGTCAGAACCATGACTCAGATGACCAGATATCTCTAGTAGCAAACACAGAGCAGGAACCTGGATAAATGGTTGTTGAGTGAATTCATATCTGTTGACTTCAGGTAAATGTTCAAAGATCTGGTTCCTATTGATGTGTTGGCTTGTTTGTAGGCAAAAAGCAACATCTGCTATATACATCCCTGTGTTTTTCCAGATGTTTGGGGTCACTAATATGGGGTTGGTTTGCTCTGGCTTCTCTTGTGCTAAATAATGGTTTCATAGCATCTATTTTCACAGATGAAAAGCAGAATCAATCATTCTATCTTAGGATTTGATACAGAGGTATGGAAGCAGGAATTGGCAAAATGCAACCCAAGGGAGAAATAATTCAGTTTCCCATGGAAATATTCTGCTTCTAAATTTGCTCTTAAAGACAATGCAGGGAAATCAAATGTTTGTGTCAGGCAAGATTGAAACCATTAGCTCTAAACCATCTGAATGACAAATAAGATTATAAAGGAAAGGGTAAATCTGGGACATTTATTCTTCAAAGAAAGACTTCAGATACGCCCTCCATACACAGAGCTGTGCAGATGGTAATTAACAGCATTTTTCCATAAGGTGGAATAAAGGTTAGCCCTTTCAAATCTTTCTTATCACTCATGGATAAGTGGTATATGACCATTTGTCTAAAATATCAAAGAAATGGACAGAACCATTTAATTGTATTTTCAGATAGCAGAAATGCTAAAATTTTACTTTAATCATTTAAAATTCTTTAAAATATGTCACCCATTTTCTTACCATCTTAAAAGCACACAGAATTTTTGTGCTGATTTGGAACTCAAATAATAAATAGTAGTTACAGGACTAAGTTTAATAGAATAATATGATCTCACCTTCAGTATGAACCTAAACAACAAAACAAACAAACAAGGAAAATAGAACCAAAGACACTGAAATAGAGAATAGGCTGACAGTGACCAGAGGGGAGAGGGGAGGGAATTTCAAGAGAGAATGGGAGGGGTTTACAGGAGCAAATATAAAGGACACAGGGACGAAAACTCAGGTGGGGGGGGTGGAAATGGGAGGGAGACAGCGAGGGAGGGGTGGGTGGGATGGGATGGGAGTAAAGGACAGAAAACTGTACTTGAACAATGATTAAAATAAAATTAGAACAAAAAATAATACTCTCCAGTGTTACTAATTTTTTCCTACACTTAACACTAAATGGCTTCAGCCTGCTATTTGTGCTCATCTGTCTTTGCTTTTTCTTCCAGTCACTTCCCCCTGATAACTATGGGTGTATTTCTGGTGTTCTTGCCCTCTTTATGTTCTTCTTGCTTCTTCTAGTCTGTCGAAATCTGAGACTCCAGATAACTAAGCCTGTTAGAACTGTTTTGAACACAACAGTAACAGGTTCTAAGCAAAACACTGAAGGGTGCTCCTATGGGTAGGGGAAAGAATTAACATAGTTTTTTTCTCTTCTCTTCTTTTTTTATTGAATCTGTTGGGGGTGATATGGTTAATAAAAATATAGGTTTCAGGTGTCCAATTCTATAATACATCATCTGTATATTGTATTGTATGTTCACCACCCCAAGTTCAGTCTCCTTCCATTACCATTTATTCCCCTCATACCCTCTTCTACCTCCTCCCACATCCCTTTCCCTCTGGTATCATCATATTCTTGTCTGTGTCTATGACAGTTTTTTTTTTCTTTTTGCTTTTTGTTTTATCCATTTACCTTTTCCACCTAACCACCCAGCCTCACAAATCCCTTCTCCTCTGCAACATAGTCTTGATGACTACTATTTTCACTTTTTAGAGCACTTAGGCCCCAGGATAATGTGACCAAAAATCAACTTCATGTTAGTATGGTTTTACTGTACCCTAAAAAAATACTGAGGTCAAATTACTATGCCTGTGACTCTTATATTTGGCAACAAAGTATAAATACAGAATACTCTTGAACTGGTGAGGCAGATATTCTTATTCCATGTTTTCAAATAATGAAATGATGACTCAAAAGGTAACTGATTTGCTTAAAGCAGGCAAAGGGTTAGATCTAAAGCACAGGTCCTCAAACTTGGCTGCATAATAGAACACTGGAGCTGGGGACTCATTCCAGATGAATTATGTCAGCATTTCTAGACCATGTGGTCTATGCCTCAGCATTTTTAAAAAACCATTCAAGTACAATATTTAATAGCATCAAGATGTATCAAATATCAAAGACTAACTCTGATAAAATATGTGCAAGATTATTTTCTACTGAAAACTGAAAATTATACTAGAAAACTTAAGTAAATATATCATGTACATAAGTAGGAAGAAGATATATTCTAAAATTGCCAATTTTCCCAAACTGATGTATATATTCAATTTAATCCTAATCAAAATTCCAGCAGATTGTTTTTGGTAGAAATTGACAAGCTGTTACTAAAATTATCATGAAATAAAAAAAGCCAAGCATAACCAAGGCTATTGTGAAGAAGCAGGATTCACATTCAAGGAACAAGACCCATTATGAACCCATAATGATTAGGCCAGTGTGGTATTGGTGCAATAGTACATAGATAGAATAGTACATAGAGAGAACAGACCCACACATATATGATCACCTCACTTATGACACAGGAATACTATAGTGAGTTGGAAAATGTAAGTAAATCTGGGTCTGCTGGGTGTCCAAATGGAAAAAACAAATAAACAAACAAACAATTGTGTCTTGACCCCTATTTCACACTGTATATAAAGGCCAATCCCAAATGGTTTGTATTTCTAAATGAAGAACATAAAATAATAAACTGTTTAGAAGAAAAAAGTAATAGAACATATTTGTGATCATACTATGGGTAAACATTTCATGAATTGACACTAAAAGTACCAACCATAAAGAAAAAAATCAAATAAATCAGACTGTATTGAAATTAAGAGATTTTGTTCACTAAAACACAGCAGTAAGAGAATTTGAAAGCAAAACCTAGAGTAGAAGGACATTTACAATATATAAATCCAACAATGATGCATATCCAAAATGTATTAAGAACTCTCACAACTCAAGAACATAAAGACAGAAAAGCTAACAGAAAATTGGGCAAAAGACTAGAGTAGTAACTGAAACAGTATTTATACAAATGATCAGTAGGCATAGGAAAAAGTACCCAACTTCTTTAATCATTAGGGAAATGTACTCTAAACCACAAAGCAGCATGACTATCTACCCACCAAAGTGGTGAAAATGGCAGAGACTCTCAGTACGAAATGAATATGAGGATATAAAGCAACTGGAACTACACATGACAGATGGGCATGTTCAATGGTGCAACCACTTTAGAAAACTGTTGGGCAATATCTAATAAGCTGAATATATATATTCACTATGACCTAGAAATTTCACTCACAACAGAAATATATCTCAACAAAAATGTCCCCATGTACACCAAAAGATATGCCCCAAAATGTTCACAGCAGCACTATTAAAAATAGCCTAACAGAAAAGAAACCAATTGTTTCTCAAGAGCAGAATGGATTAATTTTATATTCACAAAAAGGGACACTATAAATAATGAGAATGAATAAACTAAAATTAGAGAAACACAATATAGAGAAATAGCATACATAATGTTGAGTAAAAGATGCTATACACCAACGAGTACATTGATGGTCTGGGGACTTCTCTTTGTGTGAATTATCTTCAGGAAAAATTAAAACAGAAAACTATCTAGGTGATTTTTGTATGTAGCCAGAGCTGAGATTCACCTGTCTAGAGCTTAGATCAGATTTCTTTTCTTCCTTCTTTCTTTCCTTCCCAGACCTACCCACTCAAGCCTTCTTTTCCCTAGATCTCTGGCTCAAAGTGTCAACCACTGTTCTAGGTACAGAGGATACAAAGAAAATAATCTATCATCTTTCTCTCAAGAAGCTAAATGTTTTCTCAGCTATTAACTTCAATTTGCTTCCTGACAGTAAGTTTCCCATTTACAATGCAGTGGTTACACAGTGAGGTTATCACTAAATATAGCTACAAAGATGGGGTTGACCTTCCTGAATAATTATAGTGCTAGTGAATATATTGGCAGCCTTGATTGCAACAGATATTAAGTATCTTGAAGTGCACTGAGTAACATCTGACCCCCACTGTAACAGAGAATGTTTACTAATGAGCTGAATTACTGGCACCAGAGTTCTAGAATGCACATGCTGTGTCAGCTCTATCTTGCATAAGGATCACTCCACTCCCAGTGGATGGTCTTATTCCCACTCAACATCACATGCTTTCTTGGGCGAAAATTATTATAAATTTTATGCTCTTGATCTGTCTTATATAAGCAATGTGCGAAATTAAACTTTCTTCATTTTTATTATTTCCTCTGCTTCTCTCGACTCTCTCTCTCTCCCTCCCTCCCTCTGAAGTAAATAAGCAATGTCACTGCAGAATCCAGACTTTGCATTTCCAGAACAGGTCCCCATTCCCATATCTTTGTCCTCAGGCACTGCTGATAACCAAAGCACTGGCTGACATAGAAAGTCAAAGATAATCATCTTTATCTTCCACAACACACTCTGTCTTTCAAGAACACGGCCATTGATTATTTGACCATGGTCATTATGCCAAGACTTGCCTTCATAAACAAACAGAAGATGAGCTAACCTTGGCCTAAATCTGCTGTTAGTTCATACTCCCTCTGACTATTGCAACCAGAAAATCTAAATACTAGGAGGCAAAGAGCCCTGAGAAGTTACCAGTGGCTTCACCTTGGGCACAAATTTCCTTTTTCCTATACCTTCCTTCTAAGCCACATAAACCATTCTGATAAGAACATATAATATTTCCTATAAAGAGGTGTTTATTTCAGTGAGTTATACATACTATTCATGTCTCAGATTATTATTTTCCAGGGCAGATCTCTCTAACTCTTCCAAAATAGTTTAGGCTCACATTTATAAAGCTTCACAGAACCATATACTCTTCCTTGATAACACTTCGTCAAATTACAACTAATCAATTTTTGTGATTATTTGTCTCATTCTTTGATGTATTGCCAGCACCTTATATAAAGCCTGGCTCATAGTGACTGAGTGAATGAATGAATGAATGAATGAGAGCCTCCCAAATAATTTATTTTACTATTTTATTGTCATTGTCAAGAAATGGAGTCCTTACTTCTAGGAATCCAATCAGGATTTGGGATAAGAAAATGATTAGGGAAGTCTTTCTGGCATAAAAGTTGCCTGGATCAGTGATTTACATGTATCATAATCAACTGCGGGTCTGGTTAAAACACAGATTGCTGGACCCACCCACTTTCTGATTATCTGGGATGGGCCCAATATTCTGTCTTTTTAACAACTTCCCAGATGAGGATTATGCTACTGATCTGGGGACCACACTGTCGGAGTTACTGACCTGGATGAAATGGAATCTTAGAACATAGTTACAATTAAAAAATGTTTGCTGGATGAATAACTGAATGGATAGATCAATTACCCATTCAGTGCAAATGCATCACTACATTAATAGTATAAAACCACACTGGATTTTACAGTGGTTTATTTATTGCAAAGCTATGGAAGACTCTGTACCTTCTCTCCCTATGGTTACTAACATGACTCATCCACTAAAAAAATGGTATGGCTGAAATTAATCAAGCTGCTTTTTCCTATTTATGTCTTGCTCTATCTGGAGTTGCAATGGGTACTGACTCCTCTGGAGTGTAATTTGTGCTGACTCATTTCCAAGTTACTGATGGAAAGGTCAGCATGGCTTCAGTTCACAGGTGAAAGCTTATCAGGAGCTATTGATCAAGAGTTGCACACCAGAGATATTAGCCAGATCTACTTTGGGTCTTTCTTGGCTGACTTGCACTAATCCAGCAGAACTAAAGGTTAAAAACTTACATTGGCATATGTATGTGGATGGAATACACAGTCAGCAGCACAGAAATTACACTAGTCTAATAGAGAGCACTTAAGGGAATGAGCTTTGTTTTCATTCAGATAAAGGTGTAAGTCCAGATTCTGCTACCTAACAGTCATATGATGAACACCTCTTATAGTTCTTTTATCTGTAAAACATGCATAACAGTAATAATTAACTCATAGAATTGTTGCACATAATGTAGCACAACACTGATTTCATATTAATCATCCAAAACATTTCAGCTAGCATTGTGGTTATTCATTAGCTTCTCAAATGTTCTTCATCATAACCATTAATGTTTTTGTAAATAATAAACATACAGTTGGCATGTACCCTTCAATTACCTCAAGACTGGATCTGTAGGAAAAATTTCATTGCTTAGGTCTTTATTTCTGAGCCAAAAAATGAAGTGATTCATACATAGCTAACTTCTCTTCAGCATATAATATAAAGATTTCCACTCTGGATCAGAACTCATTCTGTTAAAGGTACCAATAAGAGAGCTGTAGAAGACATCTGTCTTCCTTAAAATAAGCTTTCAAAGATAAAGATATAATACTTCCATTGCACATCTCTTTAACCCAAATCCTTTTCTTGAATCTAGCCATGATCCCTGGGCTATGAACAACTGAATCAGGAATGTTTCATATCAGCTTAGGGGTCACACACTCCTAGTTTTAAGTCCCAGCTCCACCACTTCAAGCTGTATGATCTTTGGAAAGTTACTGAGCTCTTTATGTCTGTTTCATCATTCTTAAAATGATAATGTTAATCTCAGGCCTGTAAACTCAGTATCTTCTCCTGTTGTATAACCCTCATTTTAATATCACTGGATTTTTTGAAGGAGTCCATGCCCTTCAGAATTGGAATGGTTTCAATTCTATTTCCTTTAAACCTTCCCTTTTTACTACAAAAACTCTAATTCTTTTAGAGGGTTCACATTTGTTCTATCCCTTTGAATGTGATGGTTGCTTGGCAATTTCTCTGACAGCTGTTTTTTCAGTCTTTCTGGCCACACTGAAAAAGACTTTTCTAAGGCAGGCCTTTCATCTATACTGCCAAATGCAGGATCTTGCCCATAATAAGCACTCAATAAATATTTGTTGAATAGATGAATGAATAAATGCAGCCAAGGCATTCAAAATCATGGCATTAAGCTATTAAAAAATAAGGCAGCTTTGTTCCTCTGTGGACATGCAGTGGACAAAATCACCACATCCCCTTCAAAGAATCCTTGCAGATCAGTCACTCATAAGGAATAATGGAAAATCCCTCAGT
Organism: Tonatia bakeri; assembly: GCA_004024845.1. Classification (NCBI taxonomy): domain Eukaryota; kingdom Metazoa; phylum Chordata; class Mammalia; order Chiroptera; family Phyllostomidae; genus Tonatia; species Tonatia bakeri. The sequence goes on from PVIA01014290.1 coordinate 24,814, forward strand.
CATAATGCAAGGATGAGGAGGGGTCTGCCTCCTCTGCAGTAGGCATCTTTTAGTTCTCACTCTGGCCAAAAGTCTGCATCATCTAGATGGAGCCAAGATCAAAGGGAAAACACCTGGGCTCTCATTGCCAGGTGCCTTTGTTGACTGAAAATTGGCAGAAACCCAACTACCGTATTTTGCAGTGTATAATGCACACAATTCTGCCCAGTTTTTTTAGGGAAAAATAAGAATGCATATTACACATGGGTAGTACTAATTCCATATCTATATAAATGTTTTTCATTTTTTAAATGTGCTACAAGTATAACTCTAGAAGGCAATAATAATATCTGTATACAAAATAATACCCTGGTTTATGATAATTGGTTTTGTTCTAAATAGAAATAAGTAAAAATTTAATCAAAACATTAAAATGAAAGATTTTTTTTCTTTTCCAAAGGAAAGGAAAACATGGGTATTCATTCTACACAGGAGCATATTATACATGGCAAAATACAGTAGTTACCACCCCATAGATTGATAGTGAGCTTTTAAAAAGGTAAACTAGGTCATTTACCACCACCCCCACCACAACCAGTTTAAAACTATTCAATGACATTTTGTGACAGTGAAAACTTAAACTCCTCACCATGACCTAAAAAGCCCTACAAGATCTTGGTCCTACCTAGCTTTTTGCTTACTTATCATTTTCTCAGAGAGCTATTCCCTCACCCCACTACCAAACACTCTAGCCCTTAAAACAGAGGCCTGCAACTTTTTCAGCAAAGAGCCAGATAGTAAATGTGTTAGACTTTGGGAACCACATCACCCCTGCAACAGCTACTCAGCTTTGCCATTGTTGTACAAAAGCAACCATAGAAAATATATAAATTCATGAGTATGGCTGTGTCACAGTAAGATTTGATTTACAGAAACAGGTGGCTGTCTGGGTTTGGCCTGAGTGGGCCATAATTAACCGATCACTTCCCTAAAATAAGAACCCTTCCCTAAATCCCTACTGCTATATACTGCTTCAGTTTTTGTCATATAAATTACCCTTATTTGACATTTACCTGGTCAGTCACTAGAACATGAGCTCCATGAGAACAGGACCTATGCTTCGTTAACAGCAACCTCTCCAACACCTTGGACAATTCCTAGCACACAGTGTTTTCAGTAACTTAGTTGAATGAATTACCTCATCTCCAGCTACTTCTGCTGTCACTCACCACTCCCACTTTCCTTCAGTTCTTAGGACACACCAGGCTCTTTCTTGCTTACTGGTCTTTGCATGTGTCTTTTGCCCTCTGCCTGAAGCACCTTTCCTCTTATCTTTACATATCTGCCTTTTCCTTTCATTTAGGTCTCAGATTTTTGGAGTAGCCTTTCCCAGTCATGCCTTACAAACTTTCCCAGAAGCCTCAGCCACTCTTGTCTTATTTTCTTCATAACTCCTATTAAGAAGTAGAATTATTTTTACTTAATTCTTGTATATTCTTCCCATGTTTCTCAGCCTCCTTAAAACTGAGTAAAGTGTTTGACACTTAGTAAGTTATCAAGATATACATTTCTAAAGCAGTGCTTTTCAAATTTTAATGTGTATATGAATCACCTAAGGATTTTGTTAAAATGAAAATTGTGAATCAGTAGGTCTGGGTGAGTCCTGAAATTCTGCATTTCTCAAAGCTCCCAGGGAGCAGATGCTGACATTGCTGGTCCATGGACCACATTTTGAGCAGGGAGAGTCTAGTGAACATTTTTTATTGTCTCACTTCTAAAGCAGGAAGTGAACTCTTGGCTGAGAATCCTTTAAAATACACTCGATATGTTTGTGGGCCTGAGCCAAAAATCAAAGTGAGATACCAGTCCCATCCTTAAAAGTCATACCCAATGCTAAATGTTAAGGACAGATTTTTCTGAGTCACTTAAGAGGTTTTGGCCTTAGGCACCATGTCTTCAATGAATGAGAAATGGCAACATTTCCCATATTAAATTTGCCTTTAAAATGCTGACTCATCCATGGGGAACTAAAATGAATATGTCTTTATTCCCTGTTCAGTTATGTCTCCATTTCTTTAAACCACTCTAATGCATGCATTAAAGGAGTTACCTGATCTACACCTTGACCTGGTAACACTTAGAGGCCTCATGTTAGCGTAATACAGTTCTGGCTTGACCTGAGGAACAATCCCCATCTCAGAACTGAAAGGGAGTGTATTCAACAGGAAAACAGAATGTGGCAGAGTGATTAAGAGTTGTCTTCCAGAGTCTAATTACCACTTAAACTCTGTGTGACCTGGAGCATTGTATGTACACTTTTAATGCCTCAGTTCTTAAATGGGAAATTGTGGTACCTTACTTAAAGCATTCTGGTAATAATTAAGAAAAGTAATTCTTATAAAGAATTTGGCTAAGTGAATGGCACATATACATATTAATGAATATTCATTGTAATTCTTATTCTGCTCCACCATAGAATATTGTTAGTATATTTATTCAAAGTTCTCTCACATTTTAGAGTTTTAACACATTACTTTAATATGATTATTTTAACAAGAAAAAGATGGCAGTGAGGTAGCTGGGAGTGGAGCACAGTGCTTCCTGTGCCCAGCTGGAACACCTAGTCAATCTTCTGAGGAACAGAGTGAACAGCCAATGGAATCGCAGCTTATATGAAGTTAGGAGGCCAAAAATTGTAGAGGATATTGAAAAGTAGACAGTGAGGAGATTACAATGGGACAATAAGGTCCCTGGGATCTGCGTAAGGACCTAGTGTGAAAGAATTTACCGCCCCAGCCATCCCGGCCATCCCGCGATATTCATCTCGGCTGTGATGTTCATTAAACACGCGTAATACACAGAATCTACCATGAATCTGCTGGGATACAGAGAATATGGCTAACCCTCTAGTAGGGAGAGCCCCGTTCCTTTGTTCCAGTGGGTTTTTATTGAGAAAGTAGACACAGTTTGTGGATTCACAGTCTGGCAGAAGGGATCAAAGGGAACAGGTAACTTACAAAGATGCTAACAGAGTCCCTG
>PVIA01014291.1:0-27816 GCA_004024845.1 Tonatia bakeri
ACGATCTCCAGAGCAGGAAGAGAATAAATTTGTGCTGTTGTGAGCCACTAAGTTAAGTTGTGACAGCATCCATAGGAAACAGTACATCTCCAGTTGTTCTTCAAAAACAAAGTGCAAGAAACAACTGTGGTTTCCTCACCTTTTCCATTTCCTTGAGGTATGCATCAATAAAATCTCTTGTCTCCTCAGGATTCCAATCTCTCTTGTGCTTTCCAATCACACGAGAAACAAATAATTTCAGTTTCTCCCATTTGCTGAAGAGTGCTTGGTGGGGTCCAGGGATGAAACGCATTATCCATGGAAAGGTATTGTAGAGCTAATTGAGAAAAACAGAACAATGGTGGAGACATTATGGTCCCAGTCTCCTACTTTTTAAGACAGCAGAAATGTTCTTTTTTTAGCTCTTGTTTGCCTACACTTGCACCTAGATTGTTCTTCTCTCTCTCATCCCTCCTCTTATCCCTCCAGCAAAGTATTTCAGAGCTCCATTCAAAATATATTGTTCAGAGCATTTCTCACCACCTCAACTGCTCTGTCTCCTCCAACAAACCACCATCTCTCATCTGGATGCTGTAACAGCCTCTGATAGTTTTTCTGATTCCATTCGTAACCTTGTTCCCAGTCTATTTTCCACAGAACTGTGGAGTGATCATTTAACAGTTTAATCCAGTGATTTTCAAACAGTGTGCTGCAAGAATTTTTAAAACATGCAATACCTTATTATTTAGTCAGAGGTATAGAACTCTTTTTCCTTAGATTGTAAAATTTAACAAAAAATGACAACAACCAACACAATAGCTGTCCAATGTGAATGAGTCAAAATTATACCTATTTTTGTCAGATAGGCAAAAAATATATATTTTTGGTATATTGCAGAATTTTAGTAATTAGTTTACATGTGCCATGAAATGAGAAATGTTGAAAATTGCTGGTTTAATAGGATCATTTCACTTTTTGTTTGTCAGTTCTTCAATGACTCCCGAAGACATGCAGATAAACTGCTACAATGTTCTCTGGGCATCAAAGCTCTACATGAGCGGGTCCTTGTACACACCTGTCACTCACAGCCACCTTACCTTCTTCAGTATGCCCCATTGGTCTTCGTAAGAACATCAAGGATCTTTCTATTTAGGCCTTTGCAGTTGCTATTCCCTCCAGCTGGAAGGCTCTTCCTCTGAAATCTCTGGAACTCCAGCCCCTTCACTTCATTAAAGTGCTGCCCAAATGTCATCTACTTGGAGCAGCCTTCCCTGATGATCCAATAAGTAGCAGCACCCCTGTCACCCTCTTTCCATTCCCTTTCCTGTATTATTTTTCTCATGGCAGTTAACACTCTTTTGTGATATGTGCACATATATCACAAAATACATATACACACATATATGTACATATGTATATACATATACATATATGTATATATGTGTATATGTGTGTGTGTGTGTATATTTGTTAAACATATATATATATATTTGTTTGTCCCCTCTAAGGTAATCTCCATGTGGGTATTTCATTATTAATGAAATAAAGATGGTTTTGAATATATTTTCTCTAATAATATCTGGTAGGAAACAGATAGCATAACAAAATGAAAAATCACCCAGACTTACAACATGACATAGGTTTGGCAAATAGCTCTGCTGCTTTCTACCTATAACACTTTGGTAATAATAATAATGAAGAGGAGGAGGAGGATGTAAGTTGATGCTTCTTAGTTCAACTAGTTGCTGATGGGGCCCCAGATCTATGCTGGTGGCAAAATGACCTGAGGTCCATTAAGCACCTAACTCAGAGCCAGCGCACTACTATGTGGATTTGCTCACACATTCTCATATCTGCCTGCATACACCATGATGCTTCATTTCATCTTTAAAAGATTACTGTGAAAATTAACTCAGATAAAGTATGTGCAGTTGTCTGTTAAAGAGCCTGGTCTATTTCGGGATTCTAAGAAATGGTTATTAACCCTACTCTGCTGTCCCTACTTACCCCTGCAGAAATTTCATTTTTCTGGGGAAAGTCAGCTGGGTACCTTGAACTCTCATGACTTCCTGAGTTCTTTCTTAATAGAAGAGCAAAAATGGTATCATTGAATTGGGGACTACCACATCTGGAAGTGAGAACAAGGAATTCAAAAATAACTTTGACAATAATAATAAAAATAACAGTTCACATTCATTGTGGCCTTTCCATGTGCCAGGACTCAAACTAACATCTTTACCCATTCTGGTGTGATGGATCCATAGAGCTCCAGGGAAAAAGATGCTTGTTAGAAATAAATAAAAATAAACCTGTTTCTAGATACCAGAGAGGCTACCTCAAGACTTGGGGCTGATTTTTACCTAGACATGCCTTCCAAACCCAGAACAGTGGCTGAAAGACCAAGAAGCTTCACAGAGTTTTTGACAGACTCAGAGGCCCCCAAGGCAAAAATGGAGTGCAAGACCCACCAAGGAAGGGGCAAGGTTTGAACCCCGAAATGCCTTTATCCTATGAAATTGGAGACTGGTGATACCCTGCTGATGGGCATGAAAACAGGGAAGTAGCATTGGAAACCTGGCATCTTTTATGTTCGGGTTTATCCATGGAAGAGAAATGAATGGATGTATCCACACAAACAACTGCGCTAGAATGCTCATGGCAGCTTTACTTCTAACATTTAAAACCTGCAACTAACCCAAGTGTCTCTCAATAGACAAGAGAGTGGTGAACAGTGGCATACCCATAAAATGGAATATATGCAGAATTTTTAAAAAGGGCAACTAATACAGACGAATCTCAAAACAGAGTGCCCAGGGGGAAGCCAAGCACCGAAGAAAAGTTCTGAGACGGGAGTCCTGAGGTGGCTGGGTTAGGGAGGGACATGGCTGGGGGACTGAAAGGCGATGGCACTCCTGACCTTTTTAAACAAAACAGCATAAGTGCACAGGTGTATGGCATGTGACGTTCACTGCCTCACATGAATGTTAAAAATGTCTTTGCATACAGCATTTGTATAACATTTACCTATGTTATCTAAAATGCTGTAGTCACAGGTTGATTTCAAATAAGATTGTGTTGAACTCAGTTTTAAAGGGTTATATTGTAGTTTAAAAAAAACCCATGCCCAACATCAGCCCCAGTATCTTTAACCAAGAAATGAAAGGAGAAACCCTTACGTGCGCACACAGGGACGTCTCTAGGTGTACGACCTCATCTATCAACTTCAGCATTTCTTGAAACTGATCATCCTGGTACTCAAAGCGCTCCCCAAAGGTGATGGAGCAAATAATATTGGAAACTGCATTGTTGATTTTGAAGTGAGGATTAAAAGGCTGTCCTGCAGGTAGAAGAAAAGGTAGATCCTTAGACTGGTTTGCTTCTGTTTTCTACTGAGAGTCTACATCACATATGACATCCTGAGGACAGAAACGTACCTGACGCTCTGGCCACAGCAACCTAGACTGAGTCAGACATACAGCAAATACTCAGTCAGTGCCTAGGAAGTCAAACTGATGACCGGGGTTTAAAATCAGTAATGTGTTTAATGCCCTTCTTCTTGTGCTTAATTCTAGAGCTCCAGGAGGGCAGGGCCATGGTTAGTTGTTCAGTTATATCCTCAGGGCCCAATTCAGTGCTGGGCACAGGACAGGTACATAAGTACTGAGTAAGTATCTGTTCAGTGAGTGAAAGGGCCACAGTCTCCTGCACACGTGTCCTAGAGGAGGACACTCACCATTCTCCTCCTCTATTGCCAGGGCGAGGTGATGGACTTCCTCCTGTATGCGCTCCTCTAAGCTCTTCTTTCCTAAACCAAAGTTCCTCAGTGTTGTCAGGGTGAACCTTCTTTGCTCTTTCCATATCTGCCCATTGGACAGGATCAGTCCTGAAAAAAAGAAAGCCAGCATTATGAAAAGAAAGCCAACATATGGCATGGGAATTTCTATGAGACTGTAGAAAGGAAAAGGTCATTAGGCACTTGGACAGTATTCAGAGCAATCATCCCAGAGCAATGAATATAATTGTTCGCATGTACTGGTTGGAGGCAATAACAGGCACGTTAGTATGTTTTATGCATTATGTAATTTAGTACTCAGAGAAACTCTGGGAGGTAAATACAGTTATCAGCCCCTTTCTAATTTTGTTGATGAAAAAACTGAGGCACAAGGGAAAAAGTAAAGTTTGCAAAGTCACACAGAGGGAAGTAAGCAGCTGAGCAGGCATTCAAGTTCATGTGTACCTGACCACAAAGCCCACACTTCCATTACTAGTCACATAGCTATATTTAAGTGTTTATGCTGTGCCACACACTAAGAATGCACCCATAGGCAAGGAAATCCATATTTGTAAAGAGGCAAGGCCTTAATGGGTCTTATAGGAGAGGTCCCATCTATACTTAACCTTCATAAATGAAGAAATGACTGAAGAAAGCAGAGGAGTAAATATCATGTGCAAAAGAAAAGACAGCATCTTGGTGTGTTCAACAGACCATCATTTCTTATAACATGGATAAGGCCATACCTCTTTCATTTCTTCACTTCTAGAGCACTCTTCAACTCCTTTTAATGTCCGGTTTTGTATCTAGTCTCTCATTGAAATGGCCCTTCTTCCTGTCAAATCCAGGGTTACATTTTAACCTCATCTAATTGGTTTTTCAACAGCATGAGACAGTTTTTTTCTTGAAACATTTTTTTCCAATGGTGTTCAGGTTACTACACTTCCCAGAATTTCTTTTTTCTAATTTTTGAAAGCAGAGAACTTTCCATATCTCTGGCTAGTTCATCCTCTAACAATTTCTGAAATGATGGAGTTCTTTCAGAGAAGGCCTTCTCTTCTTACCCTATACTCCATTTCTGGAAAATCTCACACCTAAACATTTAAATAATATATATTAATAGAGACCTTCTATTTCTATCTCTGAGCTTTGGACACAGATATGACTGTCTGGTTGACTTTACCAACTTCAAAGGCATTGCAAACTCAGCATCTCCATGATGGCATTTATGCTGCTCTCCATACAACTCCCCACCCAAGCCAGTCTTACCTTCTCCTCCAGATGCCCTTGTTTCCATCCACATACCAGTTTGGATGTCTACGTAAACACTTCCTTCTCCCTCTATTCCCTCATCTTCTAGGGCATCTGTTCTACTGGATTTATTTCCTGAGTATCTTGAATCCATGTATCTTCACTGCCACTGTCCCAGTTTAACCTAGTGTACTCTCCTATCTCGCTACCTTCCTAGTCCAAGCTCTCACCTTCTCTAGCCTAAAATGCTACAATAGTCTGTTGCTTCCTTTATTTCAGTCTCTACATTGCAACCAAAACAAGTTTTTAAAATGTACAATGTCTATATGATGATTCCTTTCTCTACTGAAAACCATTTAAGGGCTTCTCTGTTTTTAGGATAAAACCCAAAATCCTTATCAAGAACTTGCATAAACTATTCCTGGCCAAGCTCTGCAGCTTCATCTCCATTGAATTATTCCATTTGATCTCTGTTCTTGCCCCATTGGCCACTTTTTCATTTCCTCAAGTTCACTGTGCTTCTTCTCACCTCAGGGACTTTTTGTATTCTATTCCTTCTGCCTGATTTCTTCTTTACTTGATTGTCACTTACATTAAATTTTCCTGAATCCCAGGACTAGATTAGATAACCCTAATAAGTGCATTCTTCACATATCTACAAAAAAGGTTTACATTATTACAGATAGATAACAGTTTTTCTCTCTGAATAGAGCATGACTTACATAAGAACATGGATTTTATCTGTCATACTCATTGTTTTATTGCTGGTGCTTACTACTGTGCTTCACATTGTAGATAATAGAGTAGATGGACGTAGAGTTAACAGATAAAATATTTCAAAGAGGAAAGGGAAGCAAAGGGAGGAGAGGAAAGGGAAAAAATCATGCTTTGGTAGAGTAATAAATTTGAGTTTTCATTTAGATTGTTAAATGTTTAAGTTCATTTAATGATAATTTGAACTATTCATGTCAAACTGTTCTAATGTAGACTGGAAGGCTTGAGGGCTGACCCACCACAATCCTCAGAGAGGGAGCCTTTGTAGGGAAATGAGAGTATCAAGCTTCCACTAAAGGCAGGAACATTATAATGGGCGTGATCTCTAGGGTGTGCTGGAGAGGCCTAATCACAGAGGCACCATTAACAGATCTTAGAATTATTAAACATACACATCTGACTTGGTCAAGAAACTTACCATTTTTCTTGAAGATCCGTTCTCGAATGGGGGATAGGGGGCGGTCAGCAAACTTGTGGCCCTGGTGGACAAGGGCCTCTTTGATTAAGGGCAATCCAGTTACAACAATTGTATGCCAGAAACCAATCTCCATACTGAAAACGTTCCCATATTTCTTCACATACTGAAAAATAAACAGTCAGATGTGAATGTGCACATCTTTGCGTGTCCAAGAAAGAAGGAGTGTGTAGCTGGAGGGCTTGTACTGAGAGCATGGCTGTGTGCTCTCTTTGAGCTTACAGGAATGTTTCTCCCTGTTTTATTCTCCTCCTCTTCTCAACCACACTTGGATTTAATTCACTGTAGGACATGTACATCCCTTATAAATCATTTTTTCATATTGTCAACCTATACGAATTGAGTGAGCATCTTCCACTGTCCTAAAAATGAGTTATGAACATAAAACTATAATAAAATAAACAAGGTCTCTAACCTCAAGCATCTTAGAGTCTAGGGAACAGAATTCAGCACCTGTGGCTCACAAAGAAGGCTGACATCTGTGCAGTGTAAGTCTGGAATAGAAAGCATGGATTTCTTACTAAATCATATCCGTTTAAACAAAAGAGAAGTCCCCTTTCTCAACATGTGCTCTGGAAGACAGAAAACGCATTCCAGGGCTGGGGCCAGTGGTTAGGAAAAGCACTCTAGCTCTGGAGCTGTGTGTGAATAGTAGCTCTGCAGTTCACTGGCTGTGGGCTGTTGAGAAAATTGCCTCATTTTTTTGAGCCTCAGCTCCCCAGCTAGAAAAGGCAGAATATGGTCCCTCCATCAAATGGTTCTGTGAGGAATAGTGAGAGCAGCAATGTGAAAGGCACTTTGTTTCCTGGTACCTGGTGCACAGCTGCTGGAGTCTGTGAGGAATGAATGAGCTCTGTGGTGACAGGGAGGACCAGAGCCCAGGAATGTGTGTGAGGAAGGCACTCCTGGTCGCAGATGGGCCCAACCACTGGGTACCATGTTAAGCATCCTTCATGTTTTATCTGATTCAATCTCAGAATACCCTACACTAGTAATGATTTCCCTTGTCTTTCAGAAAAGGAAAATGAGTCATAGGCTAAAGTAATGTAGCTAAGGCGGCAAAGCTATTGAGTGGTGGAAGGATTTTGCAGGCATTGTGTAAGATTCAAGGAAAAGAACATGCATCTCATATGGTACCAGGACCTTAGAGTTTCATGGGGTCCTTAGAGTTAATGAGAGCAAGAGAGTGAAAGTGAGAGAGAGGAATAGAGAAGGAATGGAAGAGTGTGTGGGTGTGTCATGAATATGCACAAAGGTTCAGGTGTGTACAAGACAGGTTAAATGACAGGGAGTGGTCACCCATCAAAGTCTTTCCTGACCTGTGTATTAAAGCGAGGACTCTTGGTAAAGCCTGCCTCTGCCTCTGGTCTGCTGGGTGTGCCTGGCTGCAGGCAGTAGATCTAATAGAAGGTCTCCATTTCCTCCAGATGTCCGGGGCCTCATCTCCATGAATTCCATGAACTCATGCTCCCCCTTGTGCCCCTTATTTCCCTGGACCCCATCAAACCCATCGCAGCAAGTACAATGGATTCAGTCATATCCCACCACCCTTCTCCCACAATATATTTACAAAGTGAATGACTACTCAGCCATATAAAGGAAGAAAACTCTACCCTTTGCAACAGCATGGATGGACCTACAGAACGTTATGCTAAGTGATATAAGCCAGTCAGAGAAAGACATGTAAAGTATGATTTCACTCATATGTGGCATCTAATGAACAAACTGAACTAACAAGCATAATAGAGACAGACTCATAGATAAAGGACAGGCTGACCACTTTGGGGGTGGTGGTTAGGGGGTAGTGGAATCAAGAAGTGGAAAAAGGAAGCTTGGTTATGAACAGTGTGGTGACTGGGGAGGAGAGGAATGGGTGGAGGCAGAAGAGGGCATAAGGGGGATAAATAGTCATGGGAAATGCAATAAAAAATAAATTTAAAAAACTCGAGGCTGAACTCAACCCTTCCATTGTCCTTGGGCCAGACCCTCCCATCAGTCTGTGCTCATCTCTAGCGCAGCACCCCCGTCCTGCTAGGAAGGGCAGAGCCAAGGTTCCATCTCCAGCTAGTCTGCTGCTAAGGAACTACAGGGGTATCTTGTTGAATGCTGGGATAAACTGCTTAGGCCTTACAAGAATGGTTTCTTGACTACTTTAGAATATTCAATGAGGATGTTTTTAGAACAGCTGAAAAGCTGAGACTAAGCCCAAAGACAACCTAGATTCTCAGCCTGCACTTGGAAGGGAGTCAGCACTCCATCAGTATTTCCTGAAGTGAATTTCTTTGGAGTTCCATTTCTACCAGTGCTATGTCCATGTATATGAATAGTCCAAGATTACTGGATGACAGACTTTTATGGTAGGATGAGCTGTGTAAACATGGATAGGTCAAAGGACCCCCTGAAGCCCTGGTGATACCCAGCAACTGTTGAGTACACTGTACTGGTCATTGTGGTCATTGCTGTACCTGGAGATAAATGTATGGTGTTGGGGACCATCCTGCCTGGTCTCAGGAAGCTGTGACCCCCTGTGACTTAGGCTGAGTGAGAAACCTCCAGATCAGGAGCCACTAAGGAGACAAAAACTTACTCACCTGGCATGAACGCTACCTGTTTGTTCTGTCCCTGGCCTTTAATGCTAGATCAGTTTCCAATGACGGGTAAGACTTCTCAGGGAGAAGCGACCTAAGACAGGGGCTGATCTCGTAAAGGCCTCTGTGGAATAAGTCACACGAGACTGTGGAAATAATTGAAGGGGCTGCGGAAAGGAAGGGGTGATCGGCATCTACCCCTGCCCCCTTTTAGCCTGAGTCTTTGTACTCAGATGTGAGAAATCCAAGTCTCCTTGCTCCTCTGTCTCCAGCGCTTAGCAAACAGCCAAAGGGGCAGCTCAGACAGGAGACGGCAGACCCCCGGGGTAATCAGGCCTGGGACATAGAATATGCAAGATCCTGTGAGATCTGTTTGCTGGAGGATGTTATTAACTTCGAATTTGAAGGCACAGTCAGGAAACTTTTGAAACCTGTAGTCTTTTCATATGATAAAACTCCAATCTCTGCCCGGATTCACAATAGAAACTCTGTTAGCATCTTTGTAAGATACACATTCCCCTTAATCCCTTCTGCCAGACTGTGAATCCACAAACTGCATCTACTTTCTCAATAAAAACCCACTGGAAGAAAGAAAGGGGGGTCACCGTCTTGGAGGGTGGCCACTCTGTTTCTGGACTTCCCAATAGGAAACTGTTTCTGTGTATGATTATTTCTATAGTGGGTTTTTGCGTGTCCACAGACAGCCAGGTCTAAAGCGAGGTTTGAAAATCGCTATGGTTAGTCAGACAGCCGGGTGATTTAAGCAAGGTAGAAAAATCGCTACAGTATGGTTCAGAGGGAATTTCAGAAGGCATTGGAAGATAAGCCATACTTTTGAATGTATAACATTAAACAACTCATTTAAAAACCAGACAGTAAAGGAATGAATGTGTTGAAAAATAAGATGGTTGAGCAGGCTAAAACAGGCTCACATTCAAAAAAGAACATAGAAAAATAAAGAGAAAGCATTAACAGGGGAGCTATATGAGGGGCAAATACAGTAGTAAGAGAGAGGAAATTCAAATGAGGGATAAAAATTTCGAATGTAGAATTAAAGAATTAGATAGAACAAAATAAATATTTAGAACAAAGAACAATTACAAGTGGAAGGTTAGTGATAAAAGAGTTGAGCGAGATTCTACTTGCTCTCTGTACTTAAACCCCAGAACCATCTGGACAAAGACACAAAGAAATGAAATAAAAAAAGGAAGACAGTGTACTAATTCTCAATCCCACCAGCTGTAGGTGGGAGGGCCGGCTCCTCTGAACTATCACCAGCAGTGAGCTGTGTGCATGCACAGGCATGCATGTACGTGCCTATCATTCCAATAGACAGAAGAAAAGTCTTTCATGTATTCTACTAAAGTTTGACACCTTTCTGACAATATCTTTGTTGTATTTAAAAAATTTTCCTGTTTATGTTTTCTAAACATTTTTCCTATCAAAAAGTTTAACTTTTTCATTTATTGATATATAAGAGCCTAAACAAAATGTTACAGATGGGTATCATTTTATTTTTATTACAAAGGAGTATGAAAAGATACAGACCAAAGTCCTATGGAAGTATTACTGATAGCTGGTGTGCGTGTATGTATGTGTGAGTGTGTGGGTGTGGTTTGGGGTTGTAGGTGCAAGATGGGGAAGATTATTTCTCATTCCCTGACCTGTATTTTATACCATCTCAAAATGTGTTTGTGGCTTTTATAGTTAGAAAGTATGTTATCCAATAAAGCAAAAGAAAAAAAGAAACATAAGGAAATAAGAAATGAAACTTGATAAGAGTGCTCCTTAACTTTTTGTCATAGAATCCTTTGAAAATTTAGTGTATGTCATGAATTTGCTCTCCAGTAGAGTCTTGTATACATGCATAGTTCTGCATGCAGATTCAGGTGTTCACCAGTCCCCTGGGGCCTGTGAACCCCTGATTTCTACTCTTGTACAGAAATAAGGAGGCATCCCTTTCCATGGAGCAGATCAGGGTAGATCCCTGACTTCAATTTCCCCCACAGTAAAAAAAAAGGCTACCCTAGCCATCCTTGTTGTCTCCATCCTTGTTTTCTCTAGCCCACAGTGATGAGAATGGAGGATGGAGTCCTGTGGGGATTCTTATAAGCAACACATTGTGTGGAGGGGCCGGGGGTATGGTGGGGTAGGGTGGGGATGGAAGACTAGAATAGTGCTGCAGGGGCTTTAGAATTTAAATTGACATTTGAACCACAATCCACAAAAGTGAGATTCTGACCATAAACCCACTGATAACCTGCCAAAATAAAATATTTGCATGGTATCCAGAGTCATATAACATCATACACAAAATATCTAGGATATAGTCCATAATTATTCAGTTTACCAAGAATACAGAAAATCCCAACTTCAATGAGTGGACACCAATACTGAGATGATACATATGTTGGAATTATAGGATAAAGATTTTAAAACTGCTGTCATAAATGTTTTGGGAAACAAATATGAACAGTCTCAAAAATTTAAAACTAAGAATTCTTAACAAAGAAGAAGGAAAATACATAAGAACCAAAGAGAAATTTTAGAAGTGAAAAGTACAATAATCTAAACAAAAAAAAATACTCAGTAGAGTATCTCAGTTGCTGAGGGGTAATGACAGATGAATCAGTAAAATTGAAGAGAGATTAATAGAAAATTTGGAAAAAAACAGAAAAGAAAACTGAGACCCAGGGAACTGTGTTAGAATAACGAAAGATCTAACATTTATGCCATCACTGTCCAGGAGCTCCAGAAACAGAGAAAAATCCTTGTGGAGGTGAAAAAATATATGAGGAAATAATGGCTGATAAATTCTCAAATTTGGTAATAGGCAAACCTACAGATTTAAGAATCTCAGTGAACCCAATAAACACAAAGAATTTAAGACCCAGAGATATCATAATCAAATCTGTGAAAACTAAACACAAATAAAAAGTTCTTGAAAGCAGGCAGAGAAGAACAACTCATTGTTCATGGGATATGACAATTTAAATCATACCAGATGTCTCGTCAGAAGTCATGGAAGCCTGAAATAAGTGGTACAAAAGTGTCGAATGAAAGAAACTGTAGACCTAGAATTCTATGTCCAATGAAAATGTACTGAAGAACTGAAGGTGAAACACAGTATTAGATGAATGAAAGGGAAGGAAATGTTTTTTCTAGCAAACCAGCTCTGAAAGAATGATTAAAGGAAGTCCTTGAGATATAAGGAGTAGTAATGGTAGAAAACTTGGAACACTGGGAATGGAGAAAGAGCAACAGAAAAGGGTAAATAAATGGCAAAACATAATAAACTATTCCTTTCCTCTTGAATTAAAAAAACTGTTTCACAGTTAAAAGCAAAATTATAATGTTGTCTGATGTGGTTCTCAATGTATGTAGAGGTGATATTTAAGCCATTTCTATTATAAAACCTGGAGACTAAGACCTAAACTGTCATAAGTTATCTATATTGCCCTTGAAGGGGTAAAATGTTGAGACTAGGACACTGCAATAAGCTAAGTATGCAAATTGCAATCTCTAGAGCAATGACATAAAACAAAATATAAAGAGATACACTCAAAACACTGAAATAAACTAAAATCTTAAAATAATGTTCAAGTGACCCACAGGAAGACAGGAAAGAACAAACAAAAAACAGGAAACAGAAAAAAAATAAAATGGCAGACTTATGTTTCAACATATCAATAATTACATTAAATATGTAATGTAAATTTAGCAATTAAAAGAGATTGACAAATAAAAAAATGACCCACATATATGCTGTCTATAAGATATTCATTTCAAATGTAATGATGTAAGTAGGATAATAGTGAGAAAATGGAGAAGCATACACCATGCAAATACTAATAAAAAAGAGCTGCACTGACTATATTATATCAGATAAAGTAAAGTCCAGGCAAAGACAATCACCAGGGATGAAGAAGGATGTTACCTAATAATTTATGAGTCAATTCACCAAGATAATGTGACGATTATAACCTTCATTCACCAAGTAAACAAGCTGCCAAATAAATAAAGGAAAAATAAACAGTACTGAGCAGAGAAATAGACAAACCTGTACTTAGAGTTGGAGATTTCGACATGACTCTCCTAGTAATCGTAGAACCAATAGATAAAATGTCAGAAAGGGTATAGAATTAAGCAACACTGTCAAGCAACAAAAATCTAATTGACATATTAAGCTTTCTGCCCAACAACAGAAGAATACAGAAGACCCTTGAACAATGCCAGGATTGGGGGCTCCCACATAACGGAGAGTGAAAATCCATGTACAACTAGCACATTTCTTTTTCTCCAAGCATGCATGAAACTGTATCTTGAGCCATATAGCCAACCTTACCATATTTTTAAACTTGAAATTATACAAAGTATGTTCTCTGACCATAATGGAATCAAAATTGAAATCATTAACCAAAAGAAAACTGGAAAACTTCTCAATTCTTGGATATTAAACAATGCATTTCTTAAACTAGGGTACAGATTTAGGAGCCTAGCTTTAAAATGCTGTGGCTAATGCTGTTAGTGTTGCCAACTGGGTGTTCCTCCCAGAAACTGATAAAACCTTCTCCATCCAGACTTGAGTATATAGGCACATGCTTAAAGTGCTCCAGGCATTTCTAGGGGAACTAATCTTTTCCCACATCTGCTCTGAGTCCTGTTACTATGGACCTTTCTCTGTTTTATTTGATCTTCCAAAACCATCTATCACAGTGTCGCCTGTCAGCAAGGAACCTGTGCTGAAAGGCAGAAAGCCAGCTGAGGACTGTCGGGGAAAGTGTTGGATGTTGGAAAAATTTTTGAGGATTTCAGAATGCTCCCAGTTAGGAATCCTTGAGAGAGATTATTATAAAGAGGTGGAAAGAGGTCCTAAGATTCTAAGTGGCTTCTGATGGAAACTGAACTTGTCAAGGAAAAAGATCCTGAAGCACTAAGAAAATCTGAGGTGAGTAAAGATATTTAGCATATTGCATAATTGCATCCAGTCAGATGATTGCAGACAAGGAGACCCTCAGTCATTGTGATGGTGGGAGCAATTTGGTTGAAAATAGGTGAGGATTTAGGTGACATTATTATTTTACATGTGGGAAATGGAACATCTGAGAGGGAAAGTACAGCTGTCCCCCTCAAGGATACAAATGTTAAAGAGGACAAGGTCATCATATTACAATAAGATGTTATGATAATATTTAACAAGATACTGTTAAGTGAGTTGAAGAATGTAATATGCCTAGCACATAAATGGTAAACAGCAATATTTCACCCCTAGAAAGGGCATGTGAAGTCCTGCCATCTGAGGAAAATGAGGCTCAAAGTGGGGTTCACCAGAGGACTGGCATTAGCAGCAGAGCCACCCATCCTCCTGCTCTCAGTCTCCAAGATGGTTCTCGACCTGCAGGTCATAGTCTGAACTCGGGGTCCAGCACCTTAGCCTGCTCCTACCTTCTGAATGGACAGATGCGGCTGCTTAAAATCCAATAGGACGAAGTCCCCAAAGAAAGGCACACTCCTGGGCCCTGGCGGGTAGTTTTTTGGGAGTCTTCGCCTTTTGAAGAAGTTTGCAAGGACCAGGAAGACGACGGCACCCAGCAGGAGAGTGCTGGGAGTGAGCGACCTCCAGATGGCCGCCACTAGGGAGCCCATGGCCCTGAGCGTGGCTCAGACTTCTTGCTTCTCGGTGGTCTGAGCAGATGAAGTTCAGTCCCTCCCTGTCAGTGCAAACCTTTCAGCACCACCCCTCCCTAAGCCGCCATGCCCCGCCCCACGAACTTTGTCCCCGAACTTCGCCGGGCCCCGCCCCCTGCAGCACTAGGAGAGCCCAGCTCAACCTCCCTGTTTCTCTCCTCCCCTCCTCCTCTCCCCACCCTGCCGTGCAATGACCCAGATGCCAGGCGCTGAATACCAGGGAGAGCCCGCGCTAGTCTTGGAAAGGCTCATCCTGGGAGTGCTGTGGCTCTTGCTTTTATGGTTTCAAGGCATCTCAGAGAGCGTCACAGACATTTGAGCTCCGTGCTTTCCAATCACGCTCTCACACAAATTTCTGGGATCTGAGCCATGCCTAGTAAACAGTCAAGCCAACAGAAGCCGCTGACCTCTTTTGGGCACTTATATCCAGGCAGTACACGTGCCGTTTTATACAAATCACTTCACTCTCACAAAATTAGGCCATGCTCTTCTTAGAATCATCTTGCACACAGACAGGTTAAGTACCAAATACGTGGTGAGTAAATGAATCTACTGGTTTGCAAAACATCTAAACAAGGTAAGAGCCTTACATCAAAGGTCCTAGCACTGACCCTAGTCCTTGATAGGTGATTAACACTGAAGAGGTATCTTTCCAATGTCCCAAGGGAGATGCTAGTGAGACCTTTGCTTTTATCCTTCCAGGCAACATCTTTCTGTTTACTACGGTTTTTATCCATGCATACAATGTTGTGAATATTAATGTAACTATCATTTGAAAAGAATTATTGTAGAACTGTTTTTTAAGAAGAATCTCAGTATCATGTGTTTGAGATCATTCCAGGTTGCTACGTGTCGCTTCAGTTCAATCTCTTTAACAGCTATGTAGTATTCTCTCACTACACACACCACAGTGTTTTATATTGAGTTCCAGGTGCACAAGATAAC
Organism: Tonatia bakeri; assembly: GCA_004024845.1. Classification (NCBI taxonomy): domain Eukaryota; kingdom Metazoa; phylum Chordata; class Mammalia; order Chiroptera; family Phyllostomidae; genus Tonatia; species Tonatia bakeri. Next base: position 15,473 of record PVIA01014291.1, read on the forward strand.
GATCTGATGTTTGTATACATTTGGAAAATGACCGCCACAGCACATCTAGTTAATATCTGTCACCATACATAGTCACAAAACTTGTTCTTGTGATGAGAACTTTCAAGATCTACTCTCTTAGCGACTTCCAGATAGTAGCGCAGCATTACTGACTACAGTGGCTGTGCTGTGCCTTTCTCCCCAGGACGTATTTATTTTATAACTGCAAGTTTGTGCCTTTGACTCCCTTAACTCCTTTTGCCAACCTTCCACCCCCTGCCTTTGGGAACCAGCAATGCTTTCACTGTATCTATGTGCTTGGTGTTTTATTTTTTTACTTTTAAAGACTCCACGTGTAAGTGAGATCCTGTTATTTGTCTTCCTCTGTCTGACTTATTTCACTTAGTGTGATGCCCTTGAGGTACCCATGTTGTCACAAATGGCAAGATTCCATTCTTTTTGATGGCTGAATAATATTCCATCACACATATATATGATGGGATATTAGTATATATATTTACATATACATATATGTATATTTATGTTTAACATATTTATTTATATTTAAATATATATTTTCCTTATGCATATATACATATATGTGATAGAATATGTATAGATATATTTATATATACATATATATGAAAAAATTTCTTTATTCATTCATCCATCAGTGGACACTTAGGTTGATTCTATATCTTGGTTATTATTGTAAATGATGCTACAGGGAACATGAGAGTGCATGTGTCTTTTCAGGTTAGTGTCTTGCTTTCTTCAGATAAATACCCGGAAGTGGAGTTGCTGGAACATATGGAGTTCTATTTTTATACCATAATTTCTTTACCCATTTCCACACTGATGAAAATTTGTTACTTATCTCCCTCTTCCCTTTGTAGTTTCTTTAAAAAAATAGTACAGCATTAGTGCAGTCCTGCAAGTGAGACATTGTGCCAAGGACTTAAAGGAATTATGTGATATTTAAGATTAGATGATCTCTATTGACTTCTCATAGATTTCTAAAAATGAAGGACTCGACTTTAACTGAAAGCTGCAAGAATTAATGGCTTAGATGGGATTGTAACAAACTGATTCAAACTTCTGTAAGAAGAAAAATTAAGACCACTTATTTGAAACCAGAGATGAAGCCACACCTTCCAATGTGCTTTCTGATTAGTTCTTTTTTCCCATTTTATTTAACATTTATTTTTTCATTACCCTTTAGTCCCCTTATCCCTACCCCCAGCAATCACCACACTGCTGTCCATGTCTGTGAGTCTTCCTCCTTTTCCCTTCATCTCTCCACCCCTAACCTCTACTCACATGCTGTCGCCTGCTCTCCCTCTGAGTCTGTCTCTATTTTCCTTGTTAGTTCAGATTGTTCATTAGATTCCACATGTGACTGAAATTGTATGGCATTTGCCTCTTTCTGACTGACTTATTTCACTTAGCATAATGCTCTCCAGGTCATCCATACTGTCACAAAGGGTACAATTTTCTCCCTTTTTACTGCCCAGTAGAATTCCATTGAGTTAATGTCCTATAGTTATTTTATCTACTCATCTACTGATGGACACTTTGTTGCTTCTCTATCTTGGTGATTGTAAATAACACTGTAATGAACATAGAGGTGCTGGTGTTCTTCCAAATTAGTGTTTTGGATTGCTTTGGATAAATTCCGAGAAGTGGGATTGCTGGGTCAAAAGGCATATCCATTTCTAATTTTTTGAGCAGTCTCCACACTGTTTACCATAGTGGCTATACCAGTCTGCAATCCCACAAATAGTGGAAAAGGATTCCCCTTTCTCCACATCCTTACCAACTCTTGCTGTTTGTTGATTCATTGATGATAGCCATTCTGAAAGGTGTGAGGTGATATCTCATTGTGGTTTTCATTTGCATTTCTCTGATGGGTAGTGACATTGAGTATCTTCTCATCTTTCTGTTGGCCAGCTGAATGTCCTCTTTGGGGAAGTGTCTATTCAGATCCTTAACCCATTTTTAATTGGGTTGTTTGTTTGTCTTTGGTGTTGAGTTTTGTAAGTACTTTATAAATTTTGAATATTAACCGCTTACCAGCTGTATCTGCAAAAATGTTCTCCCATTTTGTGTGCTGTCATTTTATTTCTTTAATGATTTCTTTTGCTGTGCAAAAAGTTTTTAGTTTGATGTAGTTCTATTTGTTTATTTTTTCTTTCGTATCCCTTGCTTGGGGAGATAGATCAGGTAAAAAATTGTTATGAACAATGTCTGAAATTTTGCTAAGTTTTCTTTTAGGATTTTTATGGTTTCATGTCTAATATAAAAGTTTTTGATCCATTTTGAATTTATTCTTGTGTGTGGTGTAAGAAAGTGGTCTACTGTCATTTTTCTGAATGCAGCTGTCCAATTTTCCCAACACCATTTATTGAATACACTATCTTTATTCCATTGTACATGCATGCTTCCTCTGTCAAATATTAATTGACTATAAAGGAATGCGGTATTTCTGAGTTTCCCATTCTGTTACATTGATCTGTGTGTCTGTTTTTATGTCAGTACCATGCTGTTTTGATTGCTATGACTTTATAGTATAGTTTGATATTAGTTAGTATGATTCCTCCAACTTTGTGTTTTCTCAGGATTGCTGTTGCTATGTGGTGCCTTATGTGGTTCCATATAAATATTTGAAATATTTGTTCTAGTTCTGTGAGATACATAACTGGACTCTTGATAAGAATTCCATTGACTCTATAGATTGCTTTGCGTAGTATGAACATTTTAATGATGTTAATTCTTCCTGTCCATAAACATAGTATTAGCTTCCAGTTATTTGTATCTCCTTCAATGTCTTTCTTCAATGCCTTATAATTTTCTGAGTACATGTCTTTTACATCCTTGGTTAGATTTATTCCTATTTGTTTTATTCTTTTTGAAGCAATTGTAAGTTGGATTACTTTCTTAGTTTCATTTTCTGATAGCTCATCACTAGTGTATAAAACTGCAACTGACTTCTGGATATTAATTTTGTGTCCTGTCACTTTGCTGAATTCATTTATTAGTTTTAGTAGATTTTTGGTGGAATCTTTGGGGTTCTCTATGTATAGTATCATGTCATCTGCGAATAAAGACAATTTTACTTTTTCCTTTCCAATTTGGATGCCTTTTATTTCTTCTTCTTGTCTAATTGCTGAGGCTAGGACTTCCAGTACTATGTTGAATCAGAGAGGTGAAAGCAGACATCCCTGTCCTTTTCCTGGTCTTAAGGGGAAGGCTTGTAGGTTTTGCCCATTGAGTATGATGCTGGCAGTGGGTTTGTTGTATATGGCCTTTATTAAGTTTAGGTGTGTCCTCTCTATTCCCGCTTTTCTGAGAGTTTTTGTGATACATGTGTGCTGGGTTTTATCAAATGCTTTTCTGTCCTTATATCAAACTAAAAAGTTTTTGCACAGCAAAGAAAACCATCAACAAAATGAAAAGACAACCCACAGAAAGGGAGAACATTTTTGCAGATACATCTGATAAGGAGTTAATATCCAAAACTTATAAAGAACTTATAAAACTCAACACTAAAATAACAAACAGACCAAATAAAAAATGAGCAAAGAACCTGAATAGACATTTCTCCAAAGAGGATATCCAGATAGCCAATAGATGTATGAGAAGATGCTGGATGTCACTAACCATCAGAGACATGCAAATTAAAATCACAGTGAGATAGCACCTCACAACTGTCAGAACAGCTGTTATCAATAAATCAACAAAAAACAAGTGTTGGCAAGGGTGTGGAGAAAGGGGAACCCTTTTGCACTATTTGTGGGAATGGAGACTGGTGCAGCCACTATGGAAAGCAGTATGGAGGGAGCTCAAATAGTTAAAAATGGATCTGGGTTTTGACCCAGCAATCCCACGTCCTGCAATATATTCAGAGAAATCCAAAACACTAACTCAAAAGAACATAAGCACACCTATATTCATTGCAGTGTTATTTACAATAACCAAGATATGGAAGCAACCCAAGTGTCCATGAGTAGAAAAGTGGATAAAACAACTATGGGACATTTATACAATGGAATACTATATGGCTATAAAAAAGATAATTTTACCCTTTGATACAGTATGGGTGGATCTGGAGAACATTATCCTAACTGAAATAAGCCAGTCAGAGAAAGATAAATACTGTATGATTTAACTCATATGTGGAATCTAATGAACAAATTGCATTAACAAGGAAAATCAAGACAGAATCATAGAGAGTAGGTTGGCAGCTATGGGGAGTAGAGGGGGTCAAGAGATTAAGCAAAAAAGAAAAAGGACTCATGGGAATAGACAACAAGTTTGTGATAGAGGGGGAGAGGGATATAAGGGTGAGAAATTATAATAGAATTTAGAGGGAAAATAAAAGTAAATCCTAAATTAGTAAGCTTTAAAGAACATTGATGACAAGTAAATATTTTCTCCAAGAAAAATTGAGGGAAATTGTTGTCAGTAATACTGCCTTACAATAAATGTTAAAAGGTCTTCAGAAAGAAGAAAAAAAAGACATAGGTTAGATCTATAAAGAAAGGAATACCATTAGAAAAGAAATAAATGAAGGGAAGGAAATAATTTATTTTTCTTTTCTTAATTGATGTGGTAACACGTTGTTCAACATAAAAAGAGTAACAATCATTTATTAAGTGAATATAGTTTCCAGATAAATGACAGCACTGAGGCAATGTTATAAGGGATAGAGAAAGCAATTAGGAAAATTGGAAGTTACTGACAGTACTGAGGAAGCAGTGCAGTGTTACTTGAAAGTAGATTTGAATCAGTTGGAAATGTGCATTGTAAGCTCTAGGGCAACCACTTGAGAAGTTTAGAAAAAGAAATATAATTGATATGCTCAAAGAGAAGAGAAAATAAAATTCTAGAAAAAGATCAATTAAGGTAGAAAATGAGGGAAAGAGAAAAGAAACAAAACATAGCAAAATAAATGTGATAGATACTAATCTGTATAAATGGTCATTTTAAATGCCAGTGCACTAATTAAAAGACAGAGGCTGTCACAGTAGATTAAAGAAAAACAAGATCTCTTTCAGATTGTTCATTTTCACTATAAGAATGCAATTAATTTTTCTTATGTTCATCTTTGTATCCTTCCTAAAATTTTGCTGAATTCATTTACTAGTTATTACAATTTGTGTGTATGTGAAAGCTTTAGAGTTTTCTACATATGAGATAATGTCATCTATGAAAATAAATTATTTCAGTTGAGTATCAAAAAGAGTAAATTATGGGCACTCAGGAATGAATTTGCCCAAGGAAGTAAAAGAAATATATACTGAAAACTATAAACTGTGGTTGACTGAAGTTAAAGAAGGCACAAATAAAAGGAAAGATATTTTCTGTTCATGGACTAGAGGACTTAATATTGTTAAAGTGACCATAGTACTTAAAGTGATTCAACATAATCTCTATCAATGTTCAAATGGCATTTTTTACAGAAATTGAAAATATAATCCTAAAATTGACATGGGACCAGAAAGATCCTAAATAACCAGAACAATCTTGACAAAGAAGGGCAAACTGAAGCCTCCTACTTCCTGACTTCAAAACATATTACAAAGCTATGATAATCAAAACAGTATGACAGCAGTATAAAAACAGACATACAGACTGATGAAACAGACATACAGAGAGCCCAGCAATAGACCCATGCATACATGGTGAAGTGATCTTCAACAAGGTCATCAATATTACAAGATAGGGATCAACCAGAGGTGCTTGGGAAAGGAATATCTGCACACAAAAGAATGAAATTGTACCCTTATACTATACATAAAAATCAAATTATACTGGATTAAAGACTTAAACATAAATCTTGAAGCTATAAAACTCCTGAAGAAAATGTAAAGGAAAAACTTGACAACATTGAGCTTAGCAGTAATTTCTTCGATATGACAGATAAAGCACAGACAACAAAAGCAAAACATAGAAAAGTAGGAGTATATCTAACTGTCTATAGAGCAAATAAAATAATATACATAGTTTAAGACCCTACTATGGGAACAATGTTGGTATAGTAATGTGGGTAGACTGCCAGGGCAGACTGGCTGCAGGAGAGGGAGGCACAGGGAAATGTTTGAGAGGCAGGAGTATGAAAAACATTTAGGGCAAGGAAATTGTAAGCCAGGGTAAAGAGTTCAGATTTTATTTTAAGTTTGATCACAGGCCACTGCAGTGTGTTTTTCTTTTAACCAAAAATGACGGGATCTGATTTCTCTCCCGTGAAATGACCCTGCATTTCTTGAAGAAGATGTATTGTACTTATAACAGCAGAAGCATGGAGACAGGTGAGGAGTCATTTCAGGCACTGCAGTGAACAGGCTGGTGGATTATGGCTAATAATGGTGACGGTAGAGGAGGTGAAGAGAATCACATGGAATTCGGGATGTGCTTTTGGAAGTGGAATTGATAACATGAGCTTGTTGATGGAAAGAGAGTCATAAAAGTGATAATGATGATGATATTTTGAGGGCTTTTGCTCAGTCCTCACTAATCACAGTCAATAGTAGATACTGTTATGAACCCCATTTTACAAAGGAGGAAGGGTAAAATATCTAATTTTAAAGAATTAAGTAAAACTATGTCAATATTTTGATTGTGGAAAGAGAGTCATAAAAGTGATAATGATGATGATATTTTGAGGGCTTTTGCTCAATCCTCGCTAATCACAGTCAATAGTAGATACTGTTATGAACCCCATTTTACAAAGGAAGAAAGGTAAAATACCTAATTTTAAAGAATTAAGTAAAACTATGTCAATATTTTGATTGTGGGTAGTAGTGCCACTCGTTGAGATGGGGGAAAACAGAAGGAAGAACAGGTTTGAGTAGGAAAATATGATTCTTTGGGTGGTGGTAAATTTGACACATTTATTAGATATCCAAGTGGACATGTCAAGTGGACAGTTGGATGTTCAGGTGTAGTGTTCTGGAAAGAAGTATTTTTAAGTCAGGGTATTGGGTGGCATCACTTAGGAAGACTCTGTATGGAGGAGTAAACAGGTCCCAGAATAGAATAAAAGATCCCAGTACATAGGAGTGGAAGAGAAAAGAAGCCAAGACTTCTTAAATACAGACCAGACAAATGGAGAAACAGAAAGTGTTTGGTAACTGCTGGCAGGGTTGAGAGTCTGAAAGGTGTTCAGCAGGTGTTATACAAGCATATGGATTGGTCAAGAGAAAACAGAGAGGAGGAAGAGAACTATGAGGCAGGAACAACGCAGAGATTAGCCAGTAACTCTCAGTAGATGGCGTAAGGGTAAACACATCTGGGAAAGTACATTCAGAACCTGAAGTCTAGAAAGCAAACAGAATTTCAGCAGGTCTGCACAAGTACATGCCGCAATTTCTGGTTTAGCAAGACAAGCTTGGAGGATCTTGAAAAAGTGTTGGGAGAAAGACTGTAAGCCTGTACATGGGTAGGAGGAGATGCAGGAGAATCGGACATCTCAGAGGACATGAGATAGAGAAAAGATTTTTAGAAGGGAAATGGTCAGTGTGTTGGATTTGTGAAGCTAGAGTAAGACAAGAACGACATGGTATTTCTTCAGGTTGTCAACATGGAAACCACTGATCTCAGAGTGTCTGAGCTGAGTGGCAGGACAGAAAGCTTGTGGAGTGCTGAAAGAATGGGAGCTGATGAGTGGAGGCAGCATTCAGAAAGTAGCTGCATAGATACATGCATTTGTATTCACAGTCATCCTCTTAATGTACAAGCTGTTGCTTACTGTAAGTGTGATCCTAAACTTTGCAATTTTCACTTAAAAATGTCTCAGCAATCATTTTAAGTAGATGTGGATCTGTGCAGTTTCAAAAAGTGAATTCACATATTAATATTATACACAATGTTTTAGGAAGGGAATTTGTGGTTGCATTTTAAATTCTTGTGTGAGTACATCTATCGGATCAATTCATAAAAGTAGAACGATTGAGTCAAAGGGTAAGTTTATTTAAATACTGATAAATGTGAACAAATTTTGTACACAGTCTCTACTGCCTATCTACAAGTGTACTGATTTCCCCACACGCTTATCAACTCAGAGCTGCTTATTTGTCAAATGAATTGATGAAAAATGTTTGCATTTGATTTCAATATTATTATTTATCATTTGTAATGACATCATTTTAAAGCTAAAAGTGATGTTGTGTGTATTTTTGTTAAAGCCATTTGTATTTTTTTTAATTCATTACCTTCACCCAGTTTTTTTTCTACTGGTTAATTTGTCCTTATTGATTTGGTTGTATCATAAAATATTAATAGAACTTGGCTTTTATTTATTATTTGTGTCCACAATATCCCCCTCACATTTTTTCCTGGCCTTCTGGCTTTGATTAGAGTGTTTTTGCCATGTAGAAATGTTTGTTTTTAATGTACTCAGAAATATTAATCTATTTTTCAGGCCCACCAGCTTTGCGTCATGCTTAGAAAACCATGCCTACTGCAGTAACACAATTTGCCCACATTCTCTTTGAATTTCTTGATGTTTTGGGTCTGGTAGCCTTTGCAACTTTGTCAGTGCCTCTCCCCCTGGCCGTCCACTGTAGTCAGGCTGCTGTCCCTGACCATGCCAGGCACACCCCTGACTCTTGCCCAGGACGCCTGCGCAGTTCTCTCCCTAACCTCCTTCAGTGTTTGCTCAGCAACTATCTTCTCAAGAGGATTTCCCTGACCACCCTACATCTAACTGCAACTCCTCACCTTCCTGCTTAATTTGTCTTTATAGTGAAAATTCTCATTGCACCATGCATGCTCTGATTTTTGTTTATTCTCTCTCTTTCCCTCTCTTCCCCTCTAGAATGTAGTCTACAGAAAGGCAGAGATTTTTTAAAAATCTGTTTTGTTCACTGCGATATCAACAATGACTAACCCATAGCAGATGTTCAGTAAATATTTGTTCACTGTGTCAGCAGTGAGAAGATGATGAAGAAGAAGCAGGAGGAGGAGGAAGGGGAGGGAGATGAGGAGAAGAAGAAGAATTCCCATTCCAGGATGTGGAGAAAATAAAGCAATCTGAGAGAGATATTAAAATAAGTAGGTCAAATATTCAGAAACATAATGGAAAGGTTAGATTTTGTAAGATAAAATAGGATATTTTACACAGAAAAAAATGACTGTTCATATTTACATTAATACAATAGAACTAAAAATTACAAATATAATCTTTGAAATTATAATCATAACACTGAATGCACATGGCACTTGTAACATTGGCAGCATTTGAAGCATTTTTAAATTTTAATTGTTGTTCAAGTACAGTTTTCTGCCTTTTACCCCATCGCAGTCGACCCCCCATCCTTCCCCTCCTCCCTCCTGTCTCCAACCCCCCTTGTTATTGTCTATGTGTCCTTTATATTGAAGCATTTAAAAAGCATTTTTGACTCTAATTTACCCTTAAGAAGGTGCTATGGGAAACTGAGGCAAGTAGGAGAAGACCTTGCCTGAAGTTACTCGTCCATTTAGTGGTGAAGACAGGATTTGGATCCAGGTGATCTGCACTCCTAACCACTCCTGTTGTGCTCTTGCTATTTTAATTTCCCAATTGCACTTTGTTTTGTTTGGCAGTGCCCTTCCTTGAGACTTACTTTTATTATCTGTAAGATGGAGGGGTGAGGGTTAGGCTACAAGATGTATTGAAATTTGTGAAGCAAAGAGCATTTGCACTATCTGCCTGGGAGGGGATTGCCAAGTCTTATGTATGGAATATCTTTGGTGCAGTTTGAAAACTAGAAAAACATTAGAATTTGGCCTGAGGAATCCCAAATAATATTTAGTGACAACCCATAAAACACTGTTAATTTCTAAAAAAGTGCATTCTCTCAAAGATAGGCAACACAGAATAGCACCTGAGTTCAACTGATTGGAATGCTCAGTTGAATCTGAAGTTCTGTGTTTGAGAGCTTGGGGATGTGATAGGTTGAGACCGCCCCCAAGTGGTCACCATGTAAAATGACAGTGGCAAGCCAGGTCTTCAATGCTGGAAGAACTCTTGCTGTCTTCTTGTTTCCTTCCAGCCACTGTGTTCCCTGACATAAGGCCACTGGTGAGAGTGGTTTTGCTAGTATTTTCCTAGAGGTCACCCATTGTTCACACTGATCACAGGATACAAATTTCCTGTGGAGTATAGTGTTCTTAGCTCTTTGTGATATGGGGCCAGCTGACCTTTCCATCTCTCTTCCTTGGCCATGCCAGGCAAACTCCTTGCTTTGGGCTCCTGCAAATATGATGCCACGGGCTAGAATCCACTTACCTCCCTTGCTTCCAGAAGAAATCCCCATAATCTTTAAAAATTTTTTCCAGTTAAAAATTTCTGTGTGGCCTCTGTCCCTACCACTAAAAACACGAGTTATTTGGGAAGAAAAGGGGTGTTTCTTTTGACCTTGCATCCTCAGACCTTTGGACTGTGCAAGTGCAGCCCACTAACAAACTGGTCCCCTTTGGTTTCAATTTTTTTTAAGAGAGGGAAGAAGGGAGGGGGAACAAAAGGGAGAGAAACATTGATGTGAGAGAGAAACATCGATCAGTGGCCTTTCCTGTTTGCCCCCGCCCCCACCAGGGACTGACCACAACCTAGGCTTATGCCCTTACCTGGGATTGAACCTGTGACCCTTCTCTTTGTGGGACAATGACCAATGGGGTCACACCGAGCTGGATCAAAAACGTATTCTTTAATGCATTTTATCCCAGGAGTTTCAAACAACAGAAAACAACTGCTTTGGGCATCCTTACTTCCTGCCATGACCACTCACACATCCTCTTAACTGGTTTCCTGCCTCAATTCTTTTTGTCCTTAATCACTCTCCAAACAGTTGCTGGAGTGATGTGTTCAGTGTCAGGCGTTGATAAGCCACTATTTCATGTGAAACCCTTTGAAGGCTTTCCCTCACCTGTGCAGCGGCCTCCAACTATTCTGATTATGCACATCCGTTAGTACACACTGCTCAGTGGGCACCCGCAGTATAGACTTATTTAGGTGTTTGTAAATAATGTACATGTTTACTGTAGTCATAAATTGTGTATGTTATAAAACACAAAATGAAAATTAAAGAATTAAAATAACAAAATATTTGCTATATTTACATTATCAGTATAAAATGTCTTATTGCACAAAATTGTATTCTATGGTGAGAGTGATGGGACTGGATATACTTGGTTATTCTTGAAAATCTGTCTGACACTGTTGCAGTTTATTTGGATATTTCATTTCAATGTTTGTAGCAATAATAATAAAAGTTCAAAAAGTTTTCAGTATCCTAACAAAGTCTTGTACAACCCTTGGTGCAAATGTACTCCACTTTGGAAACTATTGGAACAGGATCCAATCTCTGCAAAATGGCAATGTCTTTAAAGACTGACCCAATTTACCCTTCTGCCCAGTCTCTGAGCACTGTCTCCTCTATACCCGACATACTTGACCTCAGACCTACTGGACCACTTGTGGGTTCATGGCTGCACCGTGTGCTTTCATGCGCCTGTTCCTCTGGGGGCGAAGGGATGTCTTTGCTCTCCTTTGGCAGCTATGAATGTCTAGTCATTTTTTTTCTTCTCTACCATATGTTATTTTTTATTTTTTATTTTAGTTGTTGTTCAAGTACATTTTCTACCTTTTACTCCCATCCCAGCCCACCCTCTACCCTACCCACCTCCCTCCCATTTGTCTAGTCATTTTTAACAAGTATGCATATAGAAGTCATTTGTCTTTGAGCTTTTGTAAATCCCACCTCAGGCCCCTAGAATCAACTGCTTCCTCATTTGGTGCTTGGAGAACATCTTTACATTTCCACCAACTATATGTGTATGTGTGTGTGTGTGTGTGTGTGTGTGTGTGTGTGTGTATATGTATATATATAGAGAGATGTAGGCATAGATAATGTAGATATAGATATATAATTATCTAAATTATATGTAGATACTATTATCTATATTATTCTATTAGATAATAGTATCTACATAATCTATATATCTATAGATTATAGACATATATAATTAACTAGATAATCTATATAAGTATATATATCTATATAATTAGTGTATTGTAGATTTTTAATTTATTTGTCATATTTTCTGTCAGACTTGAGGGGAAAATACTGTTTATCTTGGACAACTTTCCTAGTTCATGGAAAGAGTTCAAAAAATGTTTGTGGAGTGAATAAGTAAATGTTAATACCTACCATCAAGTCCACAGACTGTGAACATCTTCAAACAAATGCGGTATGATTGAACCCCAGTCACCCCAGCAGGAGAAGGACAGGTGCTAACCCCTGTGGAGGGAGGCCTGGATCTCCTGTGACTGGAAGCCTTTTTAACACTTCCTTTGCAGGAGCCTTCTTGCAGGACACTTTCCT
>PVIA01014292.1:0-27834 GCA_004024845.1 Tonatia bakeri
GGGAGGGAGGGGGGGTGGGAGGGCTTGATTGGGAGTAAGGGGGAGAAAACTGTACTTGAGCATTCATTTAAATATAAAAAGAGAGAAAAAGAAAGTGAAAAGGTGAAGATTCCTTACTTAAAAAGCAAGGAAAAAGGTTGTCTGCTGAAGTTGCTGTGATCTAAGGTAAGAACCAATCTTCTATCCATGGAATTGTGAATAAGGAAAAGGAAATTCATACTAGTTTTTTTAAAAGATTTTATTTATTTATTTTTAGAGAAGGGAAAGGAGGGAGAAAAAGAGGGATAGAAATATCAGTGTGTGGTTACCTTTCAGGTGCCCACCCATCAGGAACCTGGCCTGCAACCCAGGTGTGTCCCCTGACTGGGAATCAAACTGGTGAACCTTTACTTTACAGGCTGGTGCTCAGTCCACTAAGCCACACCAGCCAGGGCCATGCTAGTTTTACCATCACACCTCTAAGTGGAAGTGCATCTCATCATGTAGGCATTGTATCATCTCACGTCATCATAAGAAGGGTGAATACAGTACAGTAAGATATTTTGAGAGAGATTATATTCATATAACTTTTATTACACTATATAGTCAAGTTGTTCTATTTTATTATTAGCTGTCTTTGTCAATCTCTTACTGTACCTAATGCATAAATTAAACTTTATCATAGGCATGTATATACAGGGAAAAACAGTATATATAAGGTTTGATATTATTTGTGGTTCCAGGCATCCACTGGGTTCTTGGAATGCACCCCTTGTAGATAAGGGGAGAATACTGTAATACTCTTTGAAATATTTAGGGAGCTTCAAGATATTTTAAAGAATTACACTGTATATATAATTACATAACTAAATCAAGGCTCTCATTTTACACAGATAACTCAAGTCATGGGAGGTTTAGTGAATGTCCAATGTTAAACAAGCTAGCCTTCACACTTGGTCTTAGTTGTTCTTCCTTGAGCTCAATCTGTGTCTCTCTCTTGCTCTTACTATTAGCTCTCACTCCCTCTTTCTCCCTAGAATTTTGTTTTAAAGACATCTGTTCAAGTTCTCATGAAAGGCTTCTTTGCCCATAAATGGGAAGATAAACGGTGTAGAGTGTCCACTTCATATTAGAAGCTGCTTGGTTCATTCTGTCACATCTTTAGAGACCAAGAGAAATTTTTTTGAGGTAGAGCAGACCCATTTGGTATTTAAAAAGTGGAAACTGTCTGCAGAGTGATAGAGTTTAACTGAAGTGGATAAAGATTCTTATTTTTTTACAATTCATAATGTATCCTTGGCTGAATTCAGAGACCTCTCCACATTGTGAGAGGATCCCTTAAGACATTCAGTCTCTCAGCTCAAATTCCAAGATTTTCAGGGACCACTTAGCATTAGCTATACCTGTGCAGAAAAATAACTCCCTCTATTTCTTAGACTAAGATAAATCAGTGATTTGGCATAAGTGATGAAGATGTTGAGCAGAGAGCAGTCTGAACTAATTAAGCATTTTAATATCACCTGGGACATTATTATATTGCTTGGTCCTTAGAAGAGCCACTTAAAAAACCTTAATAAGAATTATTCTTGTGTTTTTCATAAATGATTGACTAAATATTTCTTTGAATAGATTAATTATCCTTCTGATTATCTTATTTACAATAGCCACTGGCTAAGTCATCATCAGTTTCACATGTGTAGGGTCCAAATAAGTGGGTCTCTCATGTATATCAGGTTCATTATTTGGATTACAAGGAGTCACTTGCAGGTACACCCACACAGTCAGATCCCATGGAAAGGGATGCATATTGGAAGTATTTATAAAGGAACAAAAGAGAGATGGTTTCAAGCACTTAGAAGAAAAACAAAATGTTGCAAAATGGAAGGGGACCCTCAGGATTTGTTTCTCAAAAAGCCAACTTTATACCTCTGGTAATTGGGCACCACTACCTGGCCTAATACTAGTTTTCTGACTTTTTCACTCAACATAAATCCATCCAGTGCCTACTCTTCCCAGGCACTGTCTTTTGTCCTATGCTTTACAGATTCCTTTTCTTTAGTGGCTCTTTAGATAAAATGAGAGGTGTGAAGGTTGTTTGAAGGCTTCTTTGTAGTTCCTGATGCTGATCACCATTGCCTTCACTTCACTTCCCTTGGTCATTATTTTGACACTTGGTGAGTTGAGAACTACCCTTCCTTCACTCCTTTAAGTGGCTGCAGTGTGTTGTCCAAGTAGCAGGCACTCACTGAGTACACTGACATGTACGCAGCAGATGCTGAGCAGGTGCTGAGTTTGGAGATACTCCTCAGTGATTCAGTTAGTACTGCATTTTGAGATTCCTGAAGGAGAAAATATTTGAGGTGCATGTAGAGGATAGTGAGGTATTCTAGGCTGGGAACCTAAGTTATGACACTGGAAATTTTAAGTTCTATAGCTTTGGTTGATTTCAGATAAAGCTTCATTAGTTAGGTCAGTGATTCCTACCTTTTTGAACTTTTCATACCCCAAAAATGATGACAGAAAAATCTTTGAAAAAGGTATCCTGATAAGATTGCTTTCTGGTGGCCCATGCTCCCATTAATTCATATCCTTGAGCAACTGACATAGGTAGTCATGTACCCATCATTTGGACCTCTATCAGTAGAAAGCAGCCTGTTTCCTGTTTTAGGCTTTCTTAATATGACTACCACCCATCCTTACTTAACCATGAGTTCTGTTTTCTGGAGGCCCCATTCTACTCAATAAAAAAGGGTAATTGAGGTACCAGATACATGAACTTATGCTAATCTCTTGCTTCTCTCAAACAAGAATGTCTTCACGTAATTTCAATGCACATGATTCCAGAGGGGCTAAATGTTGAATCTTTGTCTGAATTTTCTCACCAAATGGTGAAGTTTTCAGGCATTTGACATTTCAATGAAAGAATATCTGGTGGCAGTATTGGTAGTAGTGTTCCTTGGTATTTCCTTCTGATATTCCTTGAAAAGAACCACATTTTTAGCCATGCACAAAAAATCATAGTGAGCATTTTTCACACACTTGGATGCTATGGCCTGAGTGATTGAGATTCCTATGACACTGCATAGAAACACAGACATTCAAATACACAGAGTCACTCTACAGTGTAGGGTAGAAAAGCAAAGCAATGGAAAAAGACCCAATTCTACAAAAGGAAGGACCCTTTCTGTATGGAAACTGTTGTCAATATTTAAATTCACTGCTACTTGAAGGTAACTTATGCTATATCAAGCAGAAGAGAAATTAACATCCTTCCCACAATCACATTCAGTCACCTAGGCTTTCAATTTGGCCTCCTTAATAAATTTTCCATATTTCAATTACCATTTCCACAGGTTTAGTTAAGATATCCATTGCCTTAAACCTGGACAATGACAGCAGATAACTCACTAGTTCTTCTACTCCCCACCAGTCTTTAGTTTCTGCCTACTACAATCCTCTCTATGTAGCATGTAATAGACACTGAAAAATGTTTATTTGATTGAATGGAACACCACACAGTTTCCAATAGTGTTATTGCAATTGGTTCCATTCTTTTTTTATTGAGGTATAATAGTCATATAACATGATATTAGTTTCAGGTGACAATTGGTCCATTCTTACCCAAACCCATTCTATAGCTCTCTATTGCCCACTGAAATAGGCACAAGCTCCATAAATGCCCCCATCCCCATTCTTTCCAGATTCATCTTCTACTGTGCTCCAGGATGGATCTATGGCTCCTACTACACTCAGCTTAGTTTTTGTCCTTTGCTACTACTCAGTGCTTTCTGTGCTTCCACCTCCTCATACTTGAAGTTCTTTGACTTACATCCTTCAAACCAAACCCTAATCATTCTTCAATGTCCATTTCAAATGCCTAGATAATTTCCTATAAAATAAGCACATACTCTTAGTACTTCCTACACTATCCCTACATTATTTTACCCTGTGTCATTTGTCATCATCTGAAACATGTTGTACTTGTTTATTGTGTCCCCTCTCCCCGATAGAACTTATGTTCCATGATGACATGGAACTTTGTAGTTTTTATTGCTGTTGTATCTTCACTACCTAATAGGTTCTTAATATGATTAAAATAAAATTTTAAAAAAAATAATAAAAATGAATATCATTCATCATGAAACCCAATTGAACATCTCAATTAGAAGTTCTATTTCCCTTCTCTGTGATGTTTTGGAAGTTTGTTTATATTGTACTTATCATATTGTGCCTTGCACTGTATCTGTTTATTTTTTATATACCTACATACATATGTAGTGTAATGAGACTGAAAAAAATTCACTTTGAAATTGAACATATATGAGTTGGACAATGAGATATTACCACATACCCACCACTATGACTAAAATTTATAAGCCCAATGAAACCCAGTGTTGGTGAGGATGTGGAGGAATTGAAACTGTGAAGCATTGCTGATGGGAAAATTAAAATGGAATGACCACTTTTGGAAAGGGTGTGGCAACTTCAAATAAAACTGAAAATACACCTACCTTAGGTCCTATCACTTCCATTCCTATGTATGTACCCAAGAGGCATGAAAATGTATGTCTGCACAGACTTGTGCATGAATGTTCATAGCAATAGTATTTATAATAGCCAGGAAATGGAAACAGCGTCTATTGACAAGAGAGAAGATAAATAAATTTGGGGTATATCCACAATCACTGAATCATAAAATGGAGCAAAATAATGATTTGTATGTGTAAATTCTTACACAAAAGAATACACATACCTTATGATTCCATTCATATATACTCTAGAACAGGAAAAAATAAATATGGTAGAAGAATGTCAGATTAGTGGTTGCCTCTGAGGATTGAGGTGGGATTGATTGAGAAGAGGTATGAGGGAACTTTCTGGGGCACAGGTGGCAAACACAAGGCCCTCGGGTCTAATCCAGCCCTCCACCTTGTTTTGCCCAGCCCTGCACTTTGTTTCGATCCAGCTGCAGCACTGAGCTCTTGCTTAACTGTTAAGGAGTAGTTACATTTATACAGTACTAAAATTACATTCAGCCCTTTGAAGGCAACTGCGAGGCTGGTGTGGCCCCCAGTGAAAATGAGTTTGACACCCCTGCATTAGAGGATGTTACCCTGGAAGACTAATTTGTTACTATCCTCATCTTTCCCTTGGCATATAGGTTATATTTTTGCAAAGACAGTGATATATTAAAAATTTCCAAGTGAATTGCATGCATTTCTTTTAGGATATTCATTTCAGAATTTTATGGTGAAAGTGGTGACTTGTTGTCAAACCATGGTTGGAACCATGAAACTAGGCCTTTCACATTCCATCATTCATTCCTCAAATATTTACTGAGCACTTACTATGTGCCAATGCTGTGTGAGATGCCAGGGTTATAGAGTTGACTAAGATACAATTTCTATTCTCAAAGAGTCCAGAATTGGTGAAAGAAGCAAATAGGTAAGTCAACAGTGGCAATATATAGTGATAAGAGCTGTGAGAGTGGAAAGTACAGACAGGTGGCAGAAGGACTCCAGCAAGCCATCGGACATGGACACCAATGTGGGGACTGACTGTGGGAAAGGTTGCTGGGTGGAGGAAGGCAAAGGGGAAAATTGGGACAACCATAGTAGAATAACAATAAACTTTTTAAAGAAAATCTTATGCTGAGTTACACCTGCGAATCGGAAAAACTGAGAACTAGTCATTACAATTACTAGGCATAATGAACATTTTTCAGCTAATTATTTTCCTTATAGATATTAATGGGATTTTTTAAACTACAGACCTCATTTAGGATGAGGAATACCTCCACAGTTTTCTTACAGAGATAGTCTTATATCCAGAACCCCCCAGGTAAAGGCTTCGTCTGGAGTCCTTTATCTTCCTCTACATCTTTTTCCAGCACTAGTGCACACCTTCAGGATAATAGACAATGAGGAGATATGCATAAGGTATTCTGGTCTATTTGACAAACTGCAGGCAGGTCAAATGACAGGTGCAGAGCAGGCAGAGTACTGAGAATGAAGCTGGACAGGTAGGCAGAGGTGCATAGACTCAAACTTATGGAATAGATGCATGTATGTGCATCAAATCATTTCACTTTGAGTACATGGAAAAGATAGGTATAATTGTCTTCATTTTACTGATGGAGAAATTGAGGCTCCCAAGGTTTAACCAGCTTCTCCAAGTCACAAAGCTGACAAAGGGCAAAAGCAGAATTTCAATTTGGAATGCACAATCTCTTTTTATTTGGTGTCCTTAATGATTCCTCAGTGCAGCACCTGTCTTCTGCAGAAGGGGACATGTCTTCTATAGAGTCTGCTCATGTTAATATGAATTTTATACATAGCTTTCTTGAAAAAGCAGGTTGTAAAAAAGTATAAGCCTTTCTCCCCTCAAAATATGGGATGGTGAAAATATCAAAATATGGAAGTGACTTAGCTATGAGTTTTCTGGTATGGCTGCTTTTGCTAGATTTTCTATGGTAAACATGCATAAACTTCTACAGAAAGGAAAGTTCCAATAAAAGTTATTTAAAATAGTACTTCATGCCCTGAAGAGTGTCTGTGATGCCCCGCATACATAGAAGTGACACTTGGAGCTATGTCTCTGCTAGTTAGTTTTCACTGAGCCGACAACATACACTCTCTTGGTGACTTTAATGACCAATAACACAGAACTGTGAGATAACTGGCCAAAGTTCAAAGGTCAGTCGATAGCTGTGGAAGAAAGCAGAGCTAATTGGCCCACAAGGGCTTCAAATTGGCAAGCATGGCCTCGTTAGCATTGTGCTTGCTCCTCCCTTCTGCGTGCTCTGGCTACCAACTTGGCTTCCCAAAGGGGTCTTTAGAATCCAAGTATCTTTGGTCAGCTTTTTGCTCTCTGGGTCTTAGAAGCATGCCTGAGAGTATTCTTACCCTTGATTTTCAGAAGAGAAAATCAAGGCACAAGAAAATCAGGTTGAAGTGCAATTGCTGACATTTTCATGAGGAGTTTTCTTCCTTCCTTAATGAGTTTTACATCCTCACGTGATCTATGCACCCCTAGGGTGGTTAATACTCAGACTACTTCTCCTACCAACAGTTGACCTTCTAAGCTATGGAAGGTTGCTCATCATAAATTGGAAGGTTAGCTCTGAAAATGAGTCTTTTAAACACAGATGGGAGAAAAAAACCTCCCAATCATCCCTTTTTCTGTTTCATCTTCTTGCTTCCTCCAAGTTCAAACCACTCAATTCCTCCAAGTTTTCTTCCCTGTACGCCCCAGTCCTTAACAAGCTGTTGATGTTCCAGGAAATGTCTTTTCCTATGAAAGACACATCAGGGTAGCTAAACAGCTGGAATCCTCTGACAGCCAATCTGCCAGGCCTTGGGGTATCAGTGTGATGAGCAACTCAGCTAGAAAGTGTCTATTCTCTAGCTGAGCAAATGTCATCTCCACCAGGAAGCTGAAAAAGGATGGTGAGAGACTGCACTGAAGTGTCTGTGGGCCTGAGTGCCAAGAAAAAAAAAACTATAAATACAGATATGCTGCAATAATGGGAGAGCCTGATTCAAGGGTAAATATATGCATGTGTCTGTCTCTCTTTAGAATGTTCAAAAGCACTATTTATATGCTCTGTACATTAAATGGTGTATAAATAATGTGTCTTAATAAACTTATCTTTACAATATTAATTTGTAAACTTTCCTAAGACAGATTCTTATAAGAAATTAGTATTACTGTGTAACTGAAATAATAAAATTTACTGTTGTTTGTACTTGAAGAAAATGGCTACCCACCACCAGCAGGACAATACTGTTGAGTTGTTAATTGGAATTGGTTTTCTCCAATCCTTGTATATATTCATTAAGGTTATCAACATATTTCTAAGCAGAGATTCTTGGGCCTTTAAAAAAAAGAAAAAATTGCATATATAGAAAGATAAATATAGATATTTGGTGTATATAGATAAGTATAGATATAGACATGGAAAACTAATATTAAATTGCCAGAATTTTATTTTGCCATGTAAGTATACAGACACATGCACTTATCACCTACTAGTATTACTATTTTATGAAAAAAGAAGCAGTTTAAAAACAAGCAAGCAGGAAGGCTTGTATTAAAATAAGACAACCACTTTAGCTGACTATATTAAATTATGACTGTAAAAAATCATAAAAATTAAAAAATAGACAAAATCGTAATAAAATATTGTCTTAATTATCCTTATTTTTGTTTTCATTTTATCCCCAGGAGGGGTAGACTGTATCACAGACTGGCATGGATCCATGAGCTGGCATATGTGTCTGACTGAGAGTCTGGGATGATCTCAGCTATAAGAAATGTGCTAAGGACTAGAACTCTGAATCTAGACCTGTCACAAAGCCTCATTTCAAGTGTAGACCTTCCCTACTGACTAGACCATGCCTTCTTAAAGGAATTTGAGAAGTTTTCTAAACATTTTTTAAAGACCTAGGTATAGCTTGGATTCTCTAGTCAGTTGATCACTCAGTGAAGGCTTATCTAAAACAGCAACAGGATGTTTAATAGGAAGTGACAATCTGTTTGATCAGAAAAATTGTTAGTGAATTATGAACTGCAGCTACTGCTCTCTTATCTTGAAAGAGAGTCAATAAAGGTAAGTCTCCTAAAATTATAGTCTGCCCACATTTCTACTGAAATAATCTGACATTAAAACTGCTGACCACTTGTACTGCATTAGGTAGTTAAACTTTCTTTATGGTTTTTATTGTACTATTCTCTTAGTTGACTCTTTAATTTTATGTTCTGCCATTTACCAACTTAAATTATTTTTTAAAGATTTTATTTTTAGACAGAGGGGAAGGAAAGGAAAAAGAGAGGGAGAGAAATATCAGTGTGTGGTTCCCTCTCGTGCACCCCCTACTGGGGACCTGGCCTGCAACCCAGGCACGTGCCCTAACTGGGAATAAAACCGGCGACCCTGTAGTTTGCAGGTGGGTGCTCAATCCACTGAGCCACACTGGACAAGGCCAATTTAAAGTATTTTATCATTTGGCTATCATGCTGAATTCCTATTGTTTCACTGACATTTGATCAAGATATTAGTGGTTATCTGCTATCCCTTCTCTCTCTTTTTTTCTTGTTGTTCAGTTACAGTTGTCCCCACTCCTTTCCCCACCTTCCATTGCTGTCCTCTTTATGATCTTGTGATTTTCATCCTGGCACATTTATTCCTAGCTTCCTCTTTATTACATGGAAATTTTTGGTATTTGTACACATTTATTTCTGGCTTGTTTCTTATGCTCCTAAAATTCTGACACTTCTAGACTTTATGTTTTTTGTTTAACATCTCTCACTGTTCTTTATTTTCTAGCAATATTATACATGTAGTTCTCAACTGAAAGTTCAATTTAATAAACATATACAGGGTATGGCACAAATAATGCCCTTTTATTAGAAAATCATAGGCATGTAATTTTGTAACATAATGTCACACTCAAGCACACCATATAACATTTGATGTGAAATGTTCAAATTAAAACTCTAAGTTATTACACCAATATTATTACCCTACCAACCACACTCAAGCAAGTCTTACTTATGCCAGACCCCTGTATTTAGATCCATTATTTTCAAGGCATTGTGTTAGGGTCTGCAGAGGATTCAGAGATGAGTGTGGCTTTGTTTCTGCCTCTAAGGAAATTATGATTGAGTAGCAAGTTAGGATAAAATAATGACACTAAAGCCTACTAAAAACTAGACCATAACTGTTTCCCAAAGGAGAAATAAAAGGTACAAGAGATTCTATCTAGCTAGGTGACTAGGAAAGGTTCAGAGAAGAGGGAGTACTTGAGATGGATCCTGAAGGCATGTAGGATTTTGATAGATAGAGATGGAGTTGGAAGAAGAGCATGAGCAGAGAGGTGGAATGATTCTTGACAATTCGCCATGCATAGTGGATTTGGAGCACAGACATCACCATTTGCCTGACTAAATCTAACTAAGTGTTATGGCAAAGATAAAAGAATAAAAATGATAGTAACTTAAAGGCTCTGTTGATTTAAAATTGGCAAGTTATGATAATTAGTTTAACATGAGTATTTTTTATTGCATTAAGAGTAGTGAGTTGAATAAAGAATTTAAAAAACACACAGAGTTAACTGAGGCAGTTCTATGCCTCAGTTCCCTTACCTGTAAAAATGAGATAATGATTAAAACAGTGCCTGGAATACAGTAAACACACAATAAATTACTGCCATTATTACTTGGAAACAGAGGCTGCTTAAAGGTTGAGTTTTGGTTTCTCTCATTAAGTGTCTCTGCACTTAGGGAGGTCCTATATGGTAATTTGCACACTTACCTCTGTAGATCTATGCCTGGGATCTCTGTATAACCATGATCTGGAAGTCCTGTATTGGACACTTACAGGATGTAAGAGTTTAGACTTGAAAGATTACTAGGAAGGAGGAACAAATATGTGTATTACAAATCATATCCAGTAGAGAGTTTTGAAGCTTACCTAAAACACTAAATGTCACTTTGCCTGAAGTAGACAAATTTCCAGATTTAGTCACAAGACACTCAGTACCTTCTGGAGCATGGGTGTGAGACAGTTAGGCATGGATGTGTGATTTCCTCATTGTGTTTTTTTCTCCCTCATATAAAGAATGTCTGATTGGTTCGAGTTGGTGCCTAACAATAGGCAGCAGCTGTTAGTTCACTCAGTTACTGGGAGGGAACAGTTTTTTCCCCTGGGGGTATATTTAAATTAGGGAGGTTGCACTGTGGAAGAGGAGCTGGAAGAAATTGCTGCTGTAGGTGGCCGTGCTTTAGAAAATCAGGTTGGTCAAACTTAACCTAAACAATGAACTACATTATTGGGGTGTTATTTTTTAGAGTACAGAAGTGATCCTTAAAATTGAAGGTGCTTCCTTTGTGCTTTTATGCTTTGTTAGCATATCATAGACTATCCATTGAGAGGAGTGAAAACTAAAGTATTTGCAACTATTGATCACTGAAGATCTTTAGGGATATGCATCAGTCTCGGGTTAATGCCAAAGTAGGATTTACTTTATTTATAATTCTATTTGTTTACCATCTGTATTGAGTTTTTACAATGGACCAGGCATTGTAATAGACACTGGGGAGACAAGGATATTCCATGTCTTCAAGGATATTACCTTATAGTTTCCAAAGAAGTGATGAGTCCAATAATAGAGATATGTATGAAGCAGAGTATGGATATCAGTATTATTGGGAATTGTATTTTCTTCATCTCTGTGGTCACATGCCTCTCCCAGTGCCTATTTGAGAAATAGAGGACAATTTTAGGTAACTCCACTGGACTCCAGTGAGGGTATAAGGTTCAGCCATTTGCTATGAGGTAAGTCATAGCAGTCATGGAATTTTTCTTCTGCGTGGAGGTCTCAACTTTCATGAATGAGATATGATCTCTGGATGATTCTCTCTCTCTCTCCTTCCCTCTCCCTCCCTCCGTCCCCCGTCTCCCTTTTCCTCTCTCTCCCTTCTTCTTTCCTTCCCTCCGTCCTCTTACACATACCATAACACACACACACACACACACACACACACACACACACACACACCCTTTCTGGTCATTTTCATAACTTGTGAGGATCTATGAGAGCCATCTCATTGGCTGTTAGAGTCTGGCTGTACTGGACAAGTGAGGCAGCTCTAGGACCCTTATATCCTCCTGACTCTGCCACTGTTAGGTAGGACCAGAGGTGGTCATTGCCTTCTTCACTGAAGACACAAAATCAAGAGACAAGCTACACTTGGACGTAATCTATCCAGAATTTGAAGGTGGCACAGGGAGTACTCACTTAAGAATGTTGATTTCTGTGACTTTAACCAAAACCATGTATAACAAAATAAATTTTACCACAGGCTGATTGATATAAACAAAAGCTAAGTTCCTATGGCATCTTGCCAATATTATAAAGAAATGACTCTGAATGAAACAACGTTATACAAGGACCTGCTGCACATGTGAGTCAGAAATAAGGTATGGGAGAAGAAATGATGACAGAAAAGTTAGAGATGCCATAAGCTGAGGCAATAGTTTTGAGAAGTTTATCTTTTCAGCTAGTTGAGCCAGTTTTTAAAAATGAAATCTTTGAGTACACTATTTGCATTGGTTGGAATATTGAGGAACATTCATTTTCTTTCCATTCTTTGACACTTAGAATTGCTTAACTTGATTTATTTATATTTTAACTTTATTTTTACATTTCATTTTCTGTAATATATAAACCAGTCATTGTCCAAAGTATGAAGTCATAAAAATTCATCTTTGGTACTCTCTCATCTTTGCTGGCTTCCTATTCTACTTCCTTATATTCCCTTGATAGCCTGTCCCTTTCTTTTTCATTCCTTCTTAGATGCCAAGAGCTCATAACCTGTCTTCTGTCCCACCTCTGTTACATCCTGCTCCAGGAGAGCATGGGAAACTTCTTTTTCTTCTTCTTTTTTTTACTTTTTTATTGTTGTTCAAGTATAGTTGTCTCCATTTCCCCCCAACCACAGCCATCCCCACCTCCCTCCCCTGATCCCACCCTGCCCTTGGTTTTGTTCATGTGTCCTTTATAGATGTTCCTGAAAACCCTTCCCCCTTTCCCCCCATTATCCCCTCCCACCTCACCTCTGGTTACTGTCAGTTTGTTCTTAATTTAAATGTATCTGCTTATATTTTACTTGCTTGTTTGTTTTGTTGACTAGTTTCCACTTATAGGTGAGATCATATGCTGCTGTACAGAAGGAGACCTGACTTAATTAAAGAGCTAAATCTCTATATGAAATTTTTGGCATCTGGCAGTCTGTGGTCAGGGTAGAGAAGCAGGGGTGGGATGGTATGGGGGCATTTTTTTTTCTTCCTGATGCACCTTGAATTCAAATCTCAAGAGGCAAATGGTCTTTCTCTGTTCAGTACAGTGATAAACAGCATAAGCTTTGAAATTAGACTGACATGGATTTTATGCTGGAATTATTCACTTAATAGTTGTTTGACCTGAAACAAATTCTGTTACTTATATGTACCTCAACTTCCTCATCTTTAAAGGGTGGGTGAAAATATCTAGCTCCTGGGGTTGCTTTAAGTATTAAGCTCTCAGCATGGATATTAGCACATGCAATGACCAAGTATTTAGTATTACAAATGCAGCCTTATTTATGTCACTTCTCTGTTTAGAAAACTTCCATGGTATCTTAGTGTCCTAGGGAATCAATCCCTAAACTCTTGCTTTGACATTTATAACTCTATAAGATTGGACCGTAAGTTAAAATTTCCTAAGACTGATTTGGACCTGCTTTCCATCAATTCACTGAACTATAGTCAGACTCAGTGGAAGGAGAAGGCCTCTTCTAGAGAGCAGGGAACTATGTATGAAAAGTAAAGCCAGCCCTGTTTTGTAGAAAAACATACAGAAATCCAAAATAAGTCCTCTTTACTTTGGGCTAGGTAGGGATAATTTACAGAGGCATGCATGCTGGGAAGTTCTGGTGACCCACAAATGGGTAACAGGTTCTAGTCACAATTAAGAAAATGATATCTGATGAGAATAAATCACACGGACTACCCATAGAGACCTTGAACTATTACCCTGTTGTCCTGACTTTCAAGCTGATGGATTTTTAGATCAGATTTTGTTTACAGTATATGCTGTGCTGATTCCTGTTTTTTAGGGTGGGACAAATGTGGGGCTGAATAACAAAACTCATTTTTAGCCATTAATAAATTTGTTGTAATTAATTTCTGAAAACTGCTTGCAATCCCATGTGATATCCTAAGGAAAAGGGTCACTTAAACAGATAAGTGTAGGTGAGAGACATGAGATACTTCAGGGACAGCAACACCAGATGGCATACAGCAGTGGGAGGCAGCATGAGGTTACTGGGCATCTGGAGAAAAGAGAGCCAGAAGGGGAATGAAGGCATGCCTAATGCAAGATTTCTATGCCTTTCAGGTGCACTTCATTTGCCTTTGTGGGTGGAGACAGTGGGAATAGAGAATACACTGATGTCTGAGATTCAGGGTTGACTTGAAATCTGCTGAGGAGAGGTCACCTAATTCTAACCTTTATTCATTGACTGATACTGAATTCTTCATTTAAATAAATTACTCTTTGCTGTTAAAAATCTCCACAGAAGAGTCATTCTGTAAACTGCTTAGTATGCTAATGAATCATGGTTGTCTATGGATTTACCAATTAAGAGCTTATGAGGTGCAATCTATTAAAAATGGCTTAGATACTCAAACTGCTTGTCATTGGTGAATGCATTTGTATGCTCATAGTCTTCCTTATGGGCACCTCACTAGAGGTTGGGCTGGGTCCTAATTTTTAGCTATAGTGGCCTTGTGTTCTGATACCTCAAGAGCTTTGCTATTCCTAAATTCTATGGAGCTTAATCAGATAGTTAAAAAAAGTCCCAGGGAATAAAATGCTCATTTTAGGTGGTCACGGAAACATATCCTGATCTTCATGTACCCAGGAAACCAAATTGGTAAGGCAGCTGTAGTGTATTGGCAAGAACACCTAATACTTACTTGCTTGGTCAAGTGGCCTTGAACAAGTCACTTCTCCTGAGACTGGTTTCCTTTACGTGATACAGGGAATAATTTTCCCTTCTCACAGGGTTATGGTATTTATTAAATGAGAATGTTTCTGAAAGCACACTGTAACCTATGAAGTGCAAAACGAGCTCATCAGAGGAACAGCAGCCTCAGAGGGGGTGAAATACTACACAAATATCAGGAGGTAATGGAATGTAGTGGTTTAGAGCATGGGTTGTGAAATTAAACTGCTTAACCTCACATTTTCCACCATTTACTGGCTGTGTGATCTTGAGTATGTTAAACTCTCTGAGGGTCAGTTTCTTTACCTGTAAAGTGGGATAGTATTAGAACCCATTTCTATAGAATAATTATAAAAAGTAAATCATTAGTGATTATTAAGTGCTTAGCACAGTACCTGGTATAAACTAATATAAACTGCTATTATGAACAAAGTAGTAAAATAGTAAAAATTCCTTCTACTTTGCAGCAATGATCAACTTTTACACACATAGTCACATTTGATTATTAAACAATTTTGTGAGGTTGACAGAACAAATATTATCATCATTATTTTAAAGGGAATTTGATTCCTTCAAGGGCCTTCAGCAAATAGACCTTTCCCATGCCTGTTTCTTATGAGGCTTTTTTTTTTACTTCATTGTTAATCACAGCAGATATTTCTGTCACTTGCGGACCCACTCTGTATTAATAAATATGGATTGGACTCTTTGTAATTGTTCTCTGAACACCTCCCAATTTCAGGAGGATAATTGATTTCAATCAACTTTATTACTGCACTCTCTACACTCTTGAAGCCTGTAATTTTTAAGTCCAATATTTGTGTGCCCTACCCTCAGGAGTGCTTCAGTTGGATCATATAATCCTGGAATTCTAATCAGTCACGTACTTAGAGAATATTTATCATTAAAATTGTTTATTTTTTAGTATGACTGAGACATACTTTAAAGCATAACCCATACACAAAATATGAATTTCTGAAATCTCAAACATCTCCTGGAGCAATATTTTGCCAATATGTCTCCTAGGGCAATGGAAATAAAGGAAAAAATAAACAAGTAGGACTACCTCATACTAAAAAGCTTCTGCACAGCCAAAGAAACCATCAACAAAATGAAAAGGGAACCAACCATATGGGAGAACATATTCACCAGTGATATATCTAATACAGGGTTAATCTCCAAAATGTATAAAGAACTTATACAACTCAACACCAGGAAGACAAAAAATCCAATTAAAAATCAGCAAAGAACCTGAATAGGTACTTCTCCAAAAAGGATATATAGATGGCCAATAGACATATGAAAAAAAATGCTAAACATTATTAATCATCAGAAAAATGCAAATTAAAACCACAATGAGATATTACCTCATACCCACCAGAATGGCTACCATTAATAAACCAATAAACAAGTGCTGGTGAGGTTGTGGGAAAAAGGGGAATGCTAGTGCACTGTTAGTAGCAATGGAGGCTGGTGTGGAAAAAAGTATGGGGTTTCTTCAAAAAATTAAAAATGGAACTACCTTTTGACTCAATGCTCTCACTGCTGGGAATATATGCTAAGAACCCTGAAACACCAATTCAAAGGAATATGTGCACCCCTATATTCAATGCAGAATTATTTATAATAGCCATGTCTGGTAATAGCCTAAGTTCCCATCAGTAGATGAGTATATTAAAAGCAATAGTATGTTTACACAGTGAAATACTCCAGGCTATAAAAAGAAGGAAATTTTATCTTTTGCAACAGCATGGATGGACCTGGAGATGATTATGCTAAGTGAAATAACCCAGTCAGAGAAAGACAAATACCATATGATTTCTATTATATGTGGAATCTAATGAACAAAATAAACTGAGAAACAAAATAGAAACAGAGCAATGGACACATGGAACAAACTGACAGCTGCCAGAGGTGAGGAGGAGGGGGAATGGGATAAAATCAGGTGAATGGATTAGCTAAAGAACATATATTCATGACCCGTGAACACAGACAACAGTGTGGTGATGGCCAGAGGGAAGGGGAAGTGGAGGCTGGGAGGAGGAGGGCAAAAGGAGGGGATGGGGGCATCTGTAATAGTGTCAACAATAAAAATAAACAAAATAAATAGATCTTTGAGAGGCCAAATTAAAAAAGTCATTTTGAACTAAAAATATAAACAAACAACTCTGTAATTTAGCAAATTAAGAGTGTATTGAAATGTTTTCTATGCCTTTAGTTGTATAAAAGATTCGGGGGCACAGAAACTAAAAGTTATGTGTTTACTGTGGAGAATTAGTCATAGAGAAAATAGCTCACAAATGAGAGACGCTCATTGGTAAGATGATATTTAATTTATAAAAATTTAGTTTTAGAAATGTAGATAATAAGGGCATATATTTGGGTACATGGCCATGTGATAGTCAGCTTTTTCTAGTTATGAAACTTTTTCCATATCATAATTTTTCTGTTTTTTTTTTGTGGGTCAAGTCCATGTTCATAGATCTATAATAATTTACTATTTTTCTATAAAATTCAAATTGACTAATTTTACCCTATACTAGATGCTCTATCAGTTCTCCCTCTGGGAACTCAAAAGTTCTTATCAAACATATTTGGAGTAATGCCTAAATTGAGAATAGATACATTTATTACTATGTTTGTACTAGAATTAATCTCACTGAAGTTCTTAATGACATTTCTTCAGTGGAACTATTGCAAAAACCTAATTGGACATCCTACCTCTCTTCTCTCCTCACTTCAACCCATCTCATGCACTATTGCCAGAATATCTTTCCCCAAACTTTGTCCATCCCCTTGTTAGATCTTCAGTGGTTCATTGTTACCAATGGGCAGGAATGTCAGATCCCATAATCTGAATTTTGAACTTACCTTTACAATTTTGTTTGCTATTACAACTTCATATATCATATGTCCCCTCCAGACAAACTATTGTGATTCCTTGAACACTCTATGCATATTCATGCAAATCACTATGTCTATTCATGCTGTTCCTCAACCAGCAATAATACCCTTTTCACCATTTCTCTGTATCAGCATTTTATGTATCTTCATTTGTGGGGTAAACATAGGGGGAGAGAGAGAGAGAGAGAGAGAGAGAGAGAGAGAGAGAGAGAGAGAGAGAATACAGTAGAATTGCTTTAAATATTCAGAAGTTCACTTTTTTTTTCTCATGTGACAGTTCTGTCATGAGTGTTTGAGAATGGGAGTGGCCCTGCTTTATGTGGTCATTCAAGAATTTAAGCTCCTTATAAATTGTCGATTCAACAAGTTATTGCTTTATAATCCCCTAGGGTGTGGTCCTCATCTGAGTGGTTAAAGCTGGCTCACCTCATCCAGGTTCTAGCTGGAGGAAGAGGAAACAATGAATAAGACAGGTCTATTTTCTCTTAAGGTCTAGGCCTGGAACTGGCACATGCCACTTCTCACGTTTCACTAGAAATAAATCAGTCACAAACATAATTGTGAAGGAGGTTAGGCAATATAGCCTAGCAACATGTATGGAAGAAGTGGGGGGCACATTTTGGTGGCCAACTAGAAGTTCATACCACACTGTTGAAATGTGACTAATATGCCATCTTCTTTCTTCAGGCCTTTCCCGAGCTGCTCAGTTAGAAGTGATTTCAGCTTCCTCTGAACTACTCTAGTGTGGGTTCTTTAACTGTCATATGTATGAGAATCGCCTGTGGCTTTTGCTAAATTACAGAGTTTGAATCATTCACTTATGAGCAGGGCCTGAGATTCTCCATTTCTAACAAGCTTCTTGGTTCCTTGGAGAAACCCATACTCTGGTCTGCTGAACAGACTTCAAGTACGAAGGTTTGAGTCCTTTTTTTGTTCCTCTCTTGTGGAATGTAACTTTTCCTACTTCATACTAGCTATTCATGTGCATATATTAACCTCCTAATTAGATAGTTAACTCTCATAGTGAACTTTTGATCTCTTTCACATCTTTCTCACCCTACCTCTAGCACCAAAAATAGTCTTGTACACTTAAAAAGTACTAAATAAATATTTGAATAATTGATGATTCATGTCAACTAATTCAGAGTATTGAGCACAAACTTTTGAAAAGCAACACTGTTTATGCCAGGTTCTGGACTATGCTTAGAGCAATCACTTATTTGGAAATGGTCTGTTCAAAACCCCACTTTCACATAGTCCAGCCAAACTAAAGGAGAACTTGCCAGAGAGCCAAACTGAGTTAAGAGGAATTCAACAAATGAAAATCACATTTTATCAAAGATTGTTCCCCTCCACGCACTGTGACTGTGTCAAAAGAAATGCTGAGCCCTACATTTGGAATTCATTTCCAGAGAGACTTTCTCTTTAACAAGAGTGAGTTTGTGCCCACAGTGCTTTATGATCCAGTTTGATAAATTCTTGAAGAGTTGGCTGCTGTTTTTCCCCACTTGGAAGTACTCAGTGATATTGCACTTGGAAAATCTCAAGTTGGATGTGAATGACTTTTCTGAGCTTGGCACCATTTTAGCCTGTCCTTTTCTCAGTCCTGTCACGTCCTGGACCTTACGGGCTTGGAGTGAATGAACAGAGAGGGGATGAATTGGGTTAGGGTTTAAAACAGAGGCTACTTTTGAATCTAGCCTGA
Organism: Tonatia bakeri; assembly: GCA_004024845.1. Taxonomy (NCBI): domain Eukaryota; kingdom Metazoa; phylum Chordata; class Mammalia; order Chiroptera; family Phyllostomidae; genus Tonatia; species Tonatia bakeri. Next base: position 19,139 of record PVIA01014292.1, read on the forward strand.
GTTACATGGAGCACAGTAAAAAGGCCTGAGGTCTCTTGCCTCGCTTCTCCAGCCTGCATGATGAAATCCTAACTGGAATTATTTTCTACTTGCAAATTGTTGTAAATGAGACAGGGCTGAGGTTTCCGTTTGGGGTTCTGTATGGAAAAAGGTTTCACAAACAAATGAATCATGTTACCAAGATTTTAGATTCTTAGTCTAGTTGAAGAAATGAGTTTTAGTCTCTATTAGCTTTACTGGTACAATCAACATGCACCAATTATAAGCCAAAGAACTTCAGAGTAGAGTCCTTACAGGCTTGCAGATTCTCTTCTCAGTGCCTTTTTAGCCCTTAATTCCATTAATAGGGCTTCAAATTAAGTAAAGGATATTCAGATATGCTATTGATTTATACTGACTTCTCTTTTTCTTTAATGTGACTGTGTGAATGTTTACAATAATATTTGCACAGTGTGTCTTAAGTTGTTATTGCACATGTATGTGAGTTTGTATTTCACATGTTTTGGCCTTTGTGCTCCCTCAGATCTTAGAGCACCACAACTCAAGAATGAAAATGTTCCCAACAGAGTTGGGGCTAGAGTGAGCCAAGCCAGGCCCCCAGGGAGAAAAATTGAAGGAGGTGCTTATTTCAACATGCTGATCCTGCACATGCCCAACATTGAGAGTGAGAGTTCTGCTTAATTTTGTGCCCTAGGGGCCTGGCTTGCCTTATCCTAATCTAGGTCCTGATTCTCAAAGAAGAGAGCCTTAAGCACCAGTTTCTGAGGTCATTTGGATAACTGAATCAGCCCTTTAAATCAACCCACACTCTTTCTTTTAGGTAAATGCAGAGATCCTGCAAATGCAGACAGGATACAGTAAAATGAAATCCAGCCATTATGATTTTATTCATTGCAGGGTTGCAAGACTAGCATGCTGTTTATTTGCCCTCTATGCTGCAGCTAAACAAAGTCTTGACATAGATTTTATAATGAGCATACATTCATTATTGGCTGTGGGGATCTCCTTGAATTTAACTCCTTGGTCTCAAATCCCCCTGAATTTTCAGACCATCAATGGCACATATAAATGCAAACACATCATTCCAATCTACTGCCTAACTGTATCCACTTGCAAGTCATATGTGAATCCCATCTAATTAGTTGTGACATACATTTTGGCATATGTCAGAACTTAAAACCACTTCCTTAGAGAAACTCAAACTCCAAATTTGTCTTTATTAAGGCCTTGTCCAAATGATAAATATACACAGCCTCCTTGCTATCTACTGCTTGGAATAAATCACTTTAGGATTGATTTGCTAACAGCTTTCTTCACCCTAAGGGTCCTCCTGCCCTAGAGGTCACACTCTCCTTCTTCACAAATGCTGCCAACCAAACAGAAGACACTAAGCTGATCATACAGTGAACAAAGAAGGGAACCTGGAGTGAGGGGAACAATTCCCTTTGCATATTCCAGAAAAATACAGCCTTACAAGATACAATATTATATCATTGAAAAATCCTCCCAAACCATTGTTGAGTATATAAGTGAACAGATGGGATATATTCATTCTTTTTTCAGCAAAGTACTGTGAATTTTTGTACTTCAGTCAGGAATCACAACTCCTCCAGGCATCTGTCAGATAATATACAGGGTGGGGCAAAAAAGTAGGTTTAGAGTTGTGAGTATGTGAAACACAGTTTATCCTTGTATTATTATTTATTAATTATTGTACTATTTTCCATAAGATCAAATGTAAACCTACTTTTGCCTCACCCTGTAAATAAGTGAAATTGGCTGAGAGTACGAGACATTCATGAGTGATGGGACTTCAGGGAAACAATGTATTTTCCATGTATTGCAGCCTCCTCTTGCCACAGGGGAATGTGAGCCAAATCTTGTTAGATCTTCTGATTCTTCAGAAGAAAGAGGTAGTTTGATATTTTTCTAACATGATGGTTTTTGTTTTTATGTGTAAGAACCCTGAAACACCAATCCAAAAGAGCCTATGAACCCGATGTTCATAGCAGCACAATTTACAATAACCAAGTGCTGGAAGCAACCTAAGTGCCCATCAGTAAATGAATGGATCAAAAAACTATGGTACATTTACATGATGGAATACTATGCAGCAGGAAGAAAGAAGGAGCTCCTACCCTTTGCAACAGCATGGATGGATCTGGAGAGCATTATCCTAAGTGAAAGAAGCTAGGTGGTGAAATATAAATACTATATGACCTCACCTATAAGTAGAAACTAATCAACAAAACAAACAAGTGAGCAAAATATAACCAGAGACATTGAAATTGAGAACAAACTGACAGTAACCAGACAGGAGGTGGGAGGGCATAGTGGGGGGAAAGGGGGGAAGGGTTTTTAGGAACATCTATAGAGGACACATGGACAAAACCAAGGGATTAGGACTGAGGGTGGGAGGTGAGGATGGCTGGGGTGTGGGGTGGTGGGGGGAAAATGGAGGCAACTGTACTTGAACAACAATAAAATAAATAAATAAATTTCACAGAATTATTCATAACAAAAAAAGTTTCAGAAATTTTAAAAGTCACTGTGAAAGACAGATTTGCCTCACTAAGTCTTGAAATCTATTTATGACTCTATTCCCTAGGAGAATTTGTTTTTAAAATTTATTTATTTTTTCGTGAAAAGGAAAGGAAACATTTATTTAGTGCGATACAAGCTTAAAGTAGTAACCTAATGTCTTTACCAAAATCTTAAAGTCCCTTAAAACACCCACAAATGCACACAGTCCTTCCTTCCCCCTCTGCCCAGTCTGGGGTACCGTATCTCAGGAAAGGAAATAGAAGTCCTTGGCTGAGGCAGCCCCCGGTTCTTCCCAGTAATCCGTGTCGGCTGGGAGACCTTCCTCGGTTCCCGGCACCATCAGCTGTGTCACTGTCCAGGCAGGATCTCCAGTTAATCCAAAGCCATGAAGCACCATCTCATGGCCTACTGGTAAGAGTTCCTTCACCCTTCTTCCAGGCAAAGTCTCTCCTGCTTCCCAGGCTGTGTGACCAAAAGAAGCACCTCAAAGCCACGCAGTCCTCTCCTACCAGAGCTGCGGGGGTCTGCACTCTGGCAAACGTGGTCCTCTCTCATAGGGCTGCGGGAGCCCTCTACTCTGCCAAAAGCAGCATGGTTCTCTCCTCTTAAAATGTATTTTAATTGTTGCAGTACAATTTTCTATCTTTTACTTCCATCCCAGGCCACCCACCCAGCCCTCCCCTCCTCCCTCCCATTTCCACCCACCCCTAGTTTTTTATCCATTTGCCCTTTATACTTGTTCCTGTAAACCCTTCCCCTTTTCCCCAGAAATTCCCCTGAAATTCCCTCCCCTCTCCCCTCTGAACACTATCATCTGTTCTCTATTTCAGTGTCTTTGGTTATATTTTGCTTGTTTGTTTGGTTTGTTGTTTAGGTTCCTGTTAAAGGTGAGATCATATGGTATTTGTCTTTCACTGCCTGGCTTATTTTGCTTAGCATGATGCTTTCCAGTTGCATCCATGATGTTGCAAAGGGTAGGAGCTCCTTCTTTCTTTCTGCTGCATAGAATTCCATTGTGTAAATGTACCTAGGAGACTTTTAATGGCTCAGCCAGTCATGTTTAAGTTGTATATTCTTAAGATGCTAAGATGTTAAGACTTTATTTTAAACAGTCATGTTTATGATCATCTTTGTCTCTCTGCACACAGGTGGCCTAGACTGCCTTAGCTCTTTCTCTACATTCCCAACATAACACAACTGTAGACACTTGATTTCTGTTAGCCAGATATGACTGATTGCCCTACCTTTACCTTTAGAAGGAAGTCACAAGAACTCCATTGAACCATCTACCTCCTGGGGACAAAGTATATGCAAATCATGCTGTCTTACCCAGCTTGGCTTTTTAAAATATTTAATATCTTGCTATCTCAACTGCTTAATTTTCAGTTCTTTTGATTTCTCCTGGCCTATTCTTGAATTTGACAGTTGTTGACTAATAGAGGTGGAGCTCGAATCCATGTGTCTACTTCTCGAGGGAATGTGTTATTATCTAAATTTATACCTTGTAGGTTGAAATAACACTTCTTTGGTTTGCCCTGTGTCCCATATGTTTTATGTCAGCTTAGAGTTTTCCTGACCTTGTGATCTAAGATGTCAAATTCATAGCCTGTGGAAGTTGAAACACATACCAAAGATTTTGGTTAACTTTCAGAGAAGCCTCATATACTTCCAGAGCACTCATGCTGTCCCTGAGGAGATATCCATTTTTTTCTTTCCTTTCCTTTCTTTTTTCTTCTCTTCTCTTTTCTTTTTTTCCTTCTTTTTTTTTCTATATATTTCTCTCCCTCCCCCCACTCTCCCCTCTCTCACCTCTCATCCCATTTCTTTCTTCCTCTCTTCCTTTCTCAAACCATAGATGAGCTCAGTATACTTTCACCAGTATGGATATGAGCAGGCTCAGATTACCCCACTCACACAGGCTTATTCTATCTCAATCTCCCTGTGACCCTCCCATCAAAGATCTTTACCATTCCCTCCCGTATTGTCCTGGCAATGCTAAATGGTTTCCCCTCTATACTGACTGAGCAGCCTCCTGACCTTTCTGTGGCAGTGTTGCCAGTTAACACTGAGGGTTAGAGTTGGGGGAATCAACTTTGTAAACCTTTAAACACTTAGATTCTTTTTGTTAATTAATGGAAGTATCTAGTGCTGAAAACCTTGCTTTCTAAAATCTTGGACTGTAACAACTTTGCCATTTGAAATCATATTAGTAATAGTGGTATTTCCCATTCTTCCATGAAAGCAGTCTTGATTTCCAATCCAGTTGCAGAGCTTTAGATTTGGGACACAGCATTCCACATTTATCTTAATTCTGCAGTTTCCAAGGATTCAGGACCCAGTGTCTACTTCTCAGCCCAGGATTGATGTTTACACCTTCATATACAGCCCTGCTCTACTTTAAGACACTGAAACCATGGCCTCATTTACATTGCACTTACCATCTTCTCCCCTACACCACATCCACCTGATCCAAAATAATGCTATCACTTCCTTTGTCTGGTGAGTTGCCCCATGGTTCCTCTGGTCTGTAGTCTTGCTGTAGCAAGTTAATAAGATTAACATTGTTTGACAACAAGGGTTCCTGGATGGTCTTTGTCAGATGGACTTATCACCTTCTGGTCCAAGCATTTATTAACATATTTGCCCCAACACATGTAGTATTTTCCTTAGGAAGACTTATCTTTCATTGTGATACAACTTCCATGAAGGTAGAAATTTTCTCTCTCTCTTCACAACTATAGAACAGTGCTTAGGTCATTTTGACAGAAGCAATGAATGAATTCTGTTAATAGCCCTTAAAGTGATAAAATTGTCTCCACAATCTTATACATATCTCATTTGTATAAGATCTATCAAGAGAGTATGATATCTCATTTCAGCTTCTCTTGAACCCTGCCTTGAGTTCTGTAATCAGAAAGACGTGGGATAGATCCTATCTTTGTTCAGGCTGCTATAGGAAAAATGCTGTAGATTGGGCAGCTTATAAACACAAGACATATATTGCTCACAGTTCTGGAGACTGGGAAGTCTAAAATCAGGGTGCCAGTGTGGTTGGGTCCTGGTGAAGGCATGCTTCCAGGTTGCAGGCTGTGACTTCTTGCATTCTCACAATACAAAATGAGCAAGGAAGCTCTCTGGGGTCTGTTTTATAAGAACACTAACCCTGTTTATGAGGGTCTTTTCCCCATGACTTATTACCTCCCAAATGCCCACTTCCTACTACCTTGGGAGTTAGGGTTTCAACATATGAATTTTGGGGGAATATAATATATAGTCTATAGCAGACTGTTATTCCAACATTTGAAAAGCTGTATGATTTTGGGTAAATTATTTAACCTCTACTCCTTGATTTTTTTTTTCACCTGCAAACTGGGGATGATGTTACCTGTCTTACTTGGTGGTTGTGAGGATTAAATAAGGTGATTTATGTAAAGGGCTTATCATGGAATCCAGCACGTGTTAACTATTCAGTAAACATCAGCTAATATTTTTTGGGAGGATTTTAACTTCCTTTGGCATTTACCTTTTCAGATCCCAGGGACTTAAATATCTCTAGGCCTCTGCTGTAATTAAACATTAAATTTTATTTTTGTCCTGTAGTTGAGTAACATGTGTATGTTTTCTTTGTTTAGTTGTAAACTCTTGTACGACAAGATTTATGCCTTATTCTTCCATGTATTATTTTAGGTAAATACGTCTATACATCATTCATACATAGGAGGCACTCTAAATATGTATGGCTGGGAAGACTGCTTGAAAAGGAAGATGTCAGTCAAGGCGTAGAGCTAGGCCTGATTGGTGAATGCCTGCACGGCCCACAGTAAGTGCTAGATGATTATGATAAGCATTAATAGCTTCTTTCCTGAGTGGTTTCAGAAGCTAACAACTGAAGGGGAGGGGTAGGGGCAATGAAGGAGCATTTCTGAGTGCTATGTGATCCTGATGAATGTACATTTGAATGACCCAGGAAAAATGAGAGGGGCTAAGGAGGTGGGTGTGAATAAACTTGGTCATTTAATTCCTCTATTTCTCAGGAATTGCCACTTGAGGCCAACATAGCAATTTCGAACAGTAGGTGAATTATGTGTAGCTAATCTGTAACCAGAGACCATTGTGGTGAACTGTACTGGAGTTTTGCTTTCCTGGGATGAGGTGGTAATCTATGATTCTTTGTCTTTTAGTCCCTCTGGGGATTAACATTGAAGGCAGAGGAAGCTGTATTTTGATTGTGGATCAGGCTGAGCTCTAAATGATTCTCCACTTGGGGGAGTATTTATGGCAACTGATATCTTGTCCCACACAAACACACTGTAGTGCAGGGCTGATAAAGGGGCATAAGAGCCAAGACTTAGGGTATGATAAGAGGGCAGGGTTTCTTCAACATTACTTTCCCTTAAAAATCCACTCCTTTTGCCTTCCCCCTTTTCCAAGTGTTCAATCCTACCCCTTTAGAATTCTCTAGAAGGTTGGATGATGACTAAGGTCCCTTTGAGCCCTCAATGTGCTAATAAACTGGTTCTGTAGGTTGAAAACATGCCTTGATGTGTAGATTGCTATGGTGTATATATTCTCATCAAGTGGGTTTAAAATGATTAGTTTGTAGACACTGAATATGATGTTGGGGAGAGATGTGCAGAGCTGGCTCTTGTGAAACAGTTTGTGCTGGTTCCAGCATCCTATTGCCTTAAACTCAGACATTTTACGATTTTATGGTCTTGGCTCCTTTTCTTTCCATTCTCCATATAACACACATGCAATAGCTACAATATCAAAATTAAATGATAAATTTTCTAATAGTCAAACACAGGGCAAAAATGAAAGTTTTTTTTTTCCACATTTAATACTAGGATATCAAGGTTGTGTCAAGGATGGGTGTTGGCAGCTATTTTTTTGTATTAATTTGGGCAGAAGCAGCAGGAAGGACTATGGTTTTGTGGTTCTATACTACTTTCTGTGAATTGGCAAGAGCCTCTCTGAAAGTGAAGCTTCAGCTATGCTGACGGCCCCCTGAGCCACCTCTCATAATAGGCAGAGTCATCTCTCCAATAGCTAAGGTAAAGCTGACAAATAGCAGTAGTGTCAAAATATAAATAAATATTATAATATTCACTCTTATATTTCACTTTTTTATGCCCTCACAACATACATCTAAAAAATGCTTCCTCCCCCCCACCCCCACTTTAACATAACAAGTTCTGTCAGCAGCACAAGTTTCTGCAAATTGAATGTGTTTAGTTTGGAAGACAAGGATGAATGAAGAGGATTGTGATTGCTTGCAATTGGTCCAGGTTGAGGAGGCAGAGAGACAACTAGAGCTGAGCTTGGCCAGAACTGTTTAACATGTTTGAGATTTGTTCCTAATTCCTTTAGTTTTCACAGGTATATCCTGCTCATTCTTCAGTTTCTACCCAGCTGCTTCAAACAGTTCCTCCTTTCTTATCTCTGCTTCCCAGGCTGGAGCTGTTGCTCAACAAGCCTCTAGTCACTTAGAAAAATCTAAGCAATGAATTAGGACTGTAGCAACTTCTGATATATATTTATATGTATAGTCTTCCTTGGCACAAACATACAAAGAGTCTGTGGTGTGCTGGTAAAGTTTAACAATGGGCTCTTTAGGAAAAAAATGTGCGTGTGTTCCTATGTTTTGCTGATAAAAAGTATAGGTAGCACACAATTTTAAAAGTAACAAAATATACATTGCTCCTTATTTTAAACCCCATATAGCCGGTTCATTGTCACCAAATGCTTTTGTTATTTTTACTGAATTCTTGTATCTGCAGCCAACCTCTAGTTGCAATTGACAAATGAATATAGTCTACACATAAATGTCGGCTGGTATTTTCAATTCTGTTAATGAGTAAGATGAAAGTGAAACAACAAAGGTACAAAACAGATCTTCATTTATTAATCACTGATGTGAGCAACTCCTTTGTTGAATCAGATAATAATTTTTGAATACTGGATGAAATAACCTTCATTCTTGTTAGTCACAATGTAATGGCTACAAATACAATTCAACATGCTTTTAATACAGTGTTATTAATGCTTTCTCCATTACTCTTTTTTTATTTAAATGAATGTTCAAGTACAGTTTTCTCCCCCTTACTCCCAATCAAGCCCTCCCACCCCCCTCCCTCCCTCCCTCCCAATCA
>PVIA01014293.1:0-27821 GCA_004024845.1 Tonatia bakeri
GAAAGAAAGAAAGAAAGAAAGAAAGAAAGAAAGAAAGAAAGAAAGAAAGAAAGAAATTACACAATAATAAATGGATCAATCTAACAAGAGAATGTAACCCTTGTAAATATTTATGTACCTTACATAAGAGTACCTAAATATATAAAGCTAATCTTGACGGGCATAGATAGAGAGAGCAACAGTTAGATAGTCATAGTAGGGGACTCCAACACCCAATTGACATCAGTGGGTTTATCTTTCAGGCAGAAATTAACAAGGAAACAGTGGTCTTAAAGACATATAAGATCAGATGAATTTAATTGATATCTTCAGAGTATTTTACCTCAAAGGAGCAGAATATGCATTCTTTTCAAGTGTACATGGAACATATTTTAAGATATGCTACATGGTGGGACACAAAATAAGTCTCAGTAAATTTCAGAAGATTGAAATCATAATAAGCATCTTCTCAGACCATAATGGTATGAAACTAGGACACTTACAAAAAAATTAAAAAACACATAAAGATATAAAGGCTAGATCACAAATTACTAAGTAATCAATGGGTTATTGAGGAAGAAATAGAGGATACCTTGAAACAAATAAAAATGAAAACACAATGCAAGAAATTTATAGCACAGAGCAAAAGCTAGAATCCCTCTAAGATGGAATTTCATAGCAATACATGCTTACTTCAACAAAATAAGTCTCTAATATAAATAATCTAATGTTAGATCTAAAGGAGCTAGAAAAAAAAACACAAACAAATTCCAAAGTGAGTAAAAGAAAGAAAATAATAAAGACCAGAGTGGATATAAACAAAACTCACTAAGGAAAAAAGAGAGAGGACCTAAATAAATAAAATCAGAAATGAAAGAGAAGTAACAACTGACACCACAAAAATACAAAGTATTATAAGAAAATATGATGAACAATTGTATGCCAACAAATTGGACAATCAGAAAGAAATGGATTCCTTGAAACATACATTCTTCCAAGACTGAATGAAGAAGAAATAGAAAATCTAAACAGACTGATTACAACCAACAAAATTGAAAGAGTAACAAAAAAAACTCCCAATAAATAAAAGCAATCTGGACGAGATTGCTTCATAAGTAAATATGACCAAACACTTAAAGAAGAACTAACACCTATCTTTCTCTAACAATTTAAAAAATTCAAGAGCAGGGAAGACTGCCAAATTCATTTTATGGGGCCAGCATTATCCTGATTTCAAAACTACCAGATAGAGACACTAAAATGAAAGAAAGTTATAGGCCAATATATATACTGGTCATAGATACAAATGCCCTAAAAAAAAATAGCAAACTGAATTTAGCAACACATTAAAAAAAGCATACAACATGATCAAATGAGATTTATTCCTGGGATGCAATTTTGGTACAATATGCACAAATCAATTAATATGATACACCAAATAAAGAGAATAAAGGATAAAAATAATATGATTATAATAACAGATACAGAAAAAGCATTTGAAAATATCCAGCACCCATATGGTAAATATCACCAGCAAAGAAGGAAAAGAGGAAACATATCTTAATGTAATAAAGGCCATATATGACAAAACTACAGCTAACATCATACTAATTGGAAAAAATTAAAGGGGTTTTTCTTAAGATCAGGAACAAGACAGGATCCACTTTTACCACTCTTATTCCACATAGTACTGTAAGTTCTAGTCACAGATTCAGACAAGAAATAAAAGGCATTCAAATTGGAAAAGAAGATCTGAAACTATCATGTGTGACTGATGACATGATACAATATGCAGAGAACTCTAAAGGTTTTACCAAAATATACTGTAACTGACAAGTGGCATCAGTAATACAGCAGGATACACAATAAATATTCAGAAATTAATTGGACTTTTGTATATCAATTATAAACTATCATATAAACAAACTAAAAAAGAACATACAATGGGATAAAGAAAGTCTCTTCAATCGGAAAATTGGACAAGTACATGCAAAAAAAAAAAGGACACTAGAACAACACCTTACACCATATACAAGAAAAAAATCAAAACAGACTAAAGACTTAAATGCAAGACCTGAAACTAGAAAGCTCCTAGAAGTAAACACAGGCAATAAACTCTCTGACACTCTAGAAGTAAACACAGGAGATAAACTCCCTTTTTCTTAGCATTTTTTTCTGATAAATTTTCCTATATAAGGAAGAATAGAAAAAGTAAACAAATGAGATTGCATCAAACTAAATAATTGTTACACAACAAAAGAAGCCATCAACAAAAGGAAAAGATAACCCACTGAATGAGAGAACATACTTATCAATAACACATCTGATAAAGGATTAATATCCAAAATTTATAAAGAACTCAAACAACTCAACACCAAAAACCAACCCAATAATCAAGAGGACCTAAATAGACACTTTCCAAAATAGGACATTCATATGGCCAATAGATTTGAAAAGATGCTCAACATCACTAATCATCAGAGAAATGCAAATTAAAATCACAATGAGATATGATCTCAAACCTGTCTGAAAGGCTGTCATCAATAAATCAACAAACAAGCATTGGTGAGGACGTTGGGATAAGGAGACCCTCTTGTACTGTGAAAGAACTACTGCCCCGGCCATCCTGCGGTATTCACCTGGGCTGCAGATGTTCATTAAACACGCATAATACACAGAATCTAGCATGATTCTGTGGGGATAATAGAGAACATGGCTACACCTTATAATGGGGAGAGCGCTGTTCCTTTACCCCAGTGGGTTTTTATTGAGAAAGTAGACTCAGTTTGTGGATTCACAGTCTCGAAGAAAGGACCAAAGGGCACAGGTAACTTACAAAGATGTTAACAGAATCCCTGTTGTGATTCTGGGCAGAGATTGGAGTTTTATCATATGAAAGGACTACATGGCTTAAAGGGCTAGTTTTGGTTTCCTGTCTGTGCCTTTAAATTCTAAGTTAATAACATCCTCCAGCAAACAGACCTCACAGAATCTTGCATATTCTATGTCCCAGGCCTGATTACCCCAGGGGTCTGCTGTCTCCAGTCTGAGCTGCCCCTTTGGCTATTTGCTTAGCTCTGAGAAGGGCAGGAGACAGACGCAGCCAGGAGACTTGGATTTCTCACATCTAAGTACAAAGACTCAGCTAAAGAGGGAGCAGGGGCTGATGTCAATCACCCCTTCCTTTCCACAGCCCCTTCATTTCCACAGCCTCGTGAGTCTCATCCCAGAGGCCTTTATGTGATCAGAACCTGGCTTAGGTTGCCCCTCCCTTGAGGAGTCTTACCCGTCATTGGTTAACTGATCAAGCACAGAACAGGTAGCGTTCATGCCAGGGGAGTAAGTTTTTGTCTCCTTAGTGGCTTCTGGTCCAGAGGTCTCTCACTTAGCCTAAGTCACAGGGCGTCACAACTTCCTGAGACTAGGCAGGGCAGTCCCCAACATTGTACTGTTGGTTGGATTGAAAATTTGTGCAGCCACTATGGAAAACTGTATGGAATTTCCTCAAAAACAGAATAGTAATAAAAATGGAACTCTCTCATAACCTATTTTGCAGTTTACATACAATGCAAATCAAAACACTAATTTAAAAAAAATATATGCACCCCTGCATTTATTGCAGTGATATTTACTATAACCAAGATGTGAAAGCAACCCCAGTGCCTGTTAATAAATAAATGACTGGATAAAAATGTTTTAGTAATATATACAATGTAGTATTACTTGAATTTAAAAAAAATGGAATCTTACCATTTGCAATGGCATGGATGCTGTTATGCTAAATGAAAAAAGTCAGACAGGAGAAGACAAACAACATATGACTTCACTTACAAGTCTGTCCAGAATGTATACAGCCATGTAATATGGAAAATAGAGATAGTTATGAAGAAGATACAAGATACATAGGACAATGATGCCTCAGTCCCCTTCAGAGTAAGCACCTTGGGACCTTACACATTTTTCCCAATTGCAATCAGCTTCCCCATCATATTTTCTTGAATCTCATCAATGGTTTGAAATCTCTTCCATTTCAAGGGTGATTTTAGTTTGGGAAAAGATAGAAGTTGAGGAAGGAAAATGTCATCATGGTAGGAGGGAGCAGATTTCCTCTCTGCCTACGCACAGGAGAGAAACTGGCCAATCTGCGGAGGAACAGAGCAGTGGGCCAACAGTATCACAACATTTATGAAAACAGAACATAAAAAAATATAGTGGACATTGAAAAACTAGATAGTAAGGAGATTGCTTCAGGATAATAAGGGCTCAGGGATCAGCTCGGGGACCAGGGAGGTTGCAGCCCCCAAGCCCTGTGCCCCTGGGTCTGCCTAAGGGCACCTGGGAAGAAGTGGAGTCAACCACTCCCTCCCCAGCCAAACAAGGATTGAGCAGCACCACAGAGGCCTTGTTGCGTGAAGGCACAGAAAGAGGAGTGGGGACTGAGAGAGAATCACACAAGGGCTGCGAGCACCCATGCATAGCCCTGGGAAGAGTGCGTGCCCCAGCCTGTGCAAATAAGGGCAGCCTCCCCATGTGCCTGTGACCCCAACCCAGTGAGAGTGTGGTTTTGTGGAAGACCCAGACCTCACAGCCCTGAAGAAGGAAAGGGCCTGGGCATTTGCAGGATTCTGTAGCCTGCAGCGGTGAACTTTGGGAAGCATGCACCCCCTTGGGATTCCCGGATCTCACACGGTGAACCTGGAAAAGATGCGGGCGCTTCACTGGCTCCTGGAGCATGGGACGGGGAAATTGGTGGAAGTGCACACCTGTTCGCTATCCTCAGAGCTTACACCATGAACCCAGGAAATATGTTGGCGCTTTGTGGGAACCTAGAACCCACAACGGTGAAATTGGGAGAAGTATGTGCCCCCTCTCAATCCCGGGAGCATACACAGTAAACCTGGAAAAGATGTGGGCGCACTACGGGACCCTAGAGCCTGGGAACATATGGTGGTGAGCTCCCAGATAGTGTGCTTGGGAGCACCCAGAACCACACGCAGGGTCCTGCGGAGAGATACCAGACCAGCTCTGTGTAGAGCCCATGGCTAGGCCTGTAGGACACTACTCAAGAGACTGACTGAGCACTGACTGGGAAGAGTGAAAAGCATTCCAATCACCCCTCAGCCTGCTGAAGCCAGAAAGACCAGAAAAACTGGTTTGGCCATTTAGGAACCAACAAGAGGTTTTGTTTTGTTTGTTTGTTTGTTTGTTTGTTTGTTTTTGTTGTTGCTGTTGTAGTTTGATTGTTTGATTTTATCTTTTTTCAGTAACTTTTTATTTTTTAAGTCTTATTATTTTTATATCTCTCAATTCCTTATGTTTCTCTTCCTTTCATCCTAGTGTTATTCCTTCCTTTCCAAACTTATCTCTCCTGTATTCCATCTTCTGCTATTTTTCCCTTTTTTTTGAACCTACAAGTTACTGCAAATTTGTATTATCTTTTTCTCATTATTCTTACATTTTTAATTTTAATAGGATTTTGGTATTTCTTGTTTTTCTGTATAGTCTTCTTTACTTGGCTGGTTATATTGTATCTTTTGATAGGTTTCCCCTGTTAGGGCATCCATAGTGTATTGCTAATTTACTGTCCTTCATTTGTTTTCCATTAGTATACTATTCAAGGTTCTATACTCCCTATTCTTGTTATCTAGATCTCATACATTCTGCCATATGGTTGTTGCTCTAATATTACTGTAAATAAGATCTATTCCATACAATTGTAAATACTACACAAAACACCTCCCAGATCTCAGCCCACTTCGAGGTTTCCTGAACTCTATTATTCTAGTGGTTAACTCTATTCTCTTACACACTACTCCTATTTACTATTCTTTACCCCCACCCTACCTCAGAATCTGACCTCACACAGCCCCACTGCTTTCTAGATCCAACTCACAATCCCTTCCTCCCCAAAAAGAATCTTATCTTCTTTCCATCCCTTTAAAAGGTGGTTATTGGGGTGGAAGATCACGGTTAACACTATACATAGGCAAAGGATCTACTATTTATTCTTTACTGGCTGCTACTATAAATAGCATAGAATACTCTCTTGCTGTCTTAAAACATTTTGCCTTACTCCTCCAACTGATCACAAAAAAAGAGTAGGGGGAAGCTATGAACACCAGGATACCTGAAAGAGACTACACCACTGAATCTCACAGGTATTCTACCACAGAAGTTCACACCATACATCCAGGGAACCAGACCAGATCAATTTAAGAAACATAGGCTAACAAGAAGAGTTTCACAAACAATGAGAAGACAAAGAAACAATCCCCAAATGAAGGGAAAAGAGGAAGCCTCAGAAAGAATGCTAAATGAAATAGAGGCAACTGAACTATCAGATACTGAGTTCAAAGAAATGATTATCAGGAAGTACAATGAGCTCACATTGAGCTACCAGGAACTACAGGGAAGGTACAACAAACTCACTGCAAACTATATCAACATGATAAAGGAAATAGAAACTATCAACAAGGGCTAAGAAAAAATGAAGAATAAAATTTTGAAACTGAAGAGCACAGTAGAAGGAATGAAAAGCAGGATCCATGAAGCAAAAGATTGAATCAGAGAACTAAAGGACAAAGTAAAAGAAACCACCCAGAAGGAGAAAGAAGAGGAAAAAAGTCTGAGGAAGAATGAAGAGGGATTAAGATAAATGCAAGACAATGTGAAACGTAATAATATTCATATAATAGGGATACCAGAAGGAGAAGAAGAGGAACAAGGGATAGAAAATCTATTTGAAAAAGTAATGATGGAAAACTTTCCTAACTTGATGAGAGAAAAAGTCACATGAATCCAGGAAACACAGAGGCCCAAAAGAGGAACCCTAAGAGGCGCACCTCAAGACACATCATAATTAAAATGGCAAAATTTCAAGACAAACAGAGAATATTAAAGGCAGCAAGGGAGAAAAAGGAAGTAACATACAAGGGAGCCCCAATAAGGCTAACAGCTGACTTCTCAATGGAAACACTCCAAGCCAGAAGAGAAAGGCAATATATATTCCAAGTAATGAGAAGCAGAGGCCTCCAATCAAGGCTACTTTACCCAGCAAGTCTCTCAATCAAGATAGATGTCCAAATAAGAAGCTTCCCAGACAAAAGAAGTCTGAAAGAGTACACCTCCACCATACCAGCTCTGCAAGATGCTAAAGGGACTGCTTTAAGGAAAGGAAGGAAGGGAGAGAGAGAGGAACACAGGTATAAAAATGGCAATGAATAAGTACCTATCAATAATAACCTTAAATGTAAATGGATTAAATGCTCCAATCAAAAGACATAGAATAGCTGAATGGATAGGAAAACATGGCCCACACATATGCTTCCTACTAAAGACACACCTCAGGATTAAAGACCTGCACAGGCTGAAAGTGAAGGGCTAGAAACAAATTTTCCAAGCAAATGGACAGGAAAAAAAAAGCCGGGGTAGCAATACTCATTTCAGACAAAATAGACTTCCAAAAAAAGGTCATAAAGAGAGACCCAGAAGGTCACTTCATACTATGCAAGGGAAGAACCCACCAAGAAGTCATAAACATCATAAATGTGTATACACCCAACATAGGAGCACCCAAATACATAAAGAAAATCTTGGAGGACTTCCAGAAAGATACTGAGAGCAACACAATTATAGTGGGGGATTTTAACACCCCGCTGTCAAAAATGGACAGATCTTCCAAACAAAATATCAACAAAGATACTGAGGCATTGAACAAAGCCCTAGATGAAATGGACTTAACAGTTATATACAGATCCCTACATCCTAAAGAAGCTAAATACACATTCTTTTCAAATGTACATGGAACATTTTTAAAGATAGACCACATGATAGGACACAAAACAAGCCTCAACAAGAAAATTGAAATCATACCAAGCATTTTCTTGGATCACAAAGCACTGAAATTAGAAAACAACACCAAGGAAAAAAACCCAAAACACTCAAAATCATGGAAATTAAACAGCACGCTATTAAACAATGAATGGGTCAAGAATTAAATTAGGGAAGAAATCAAAAGGTTTCTGGAAACAAATGAAAATGAAGTCACAACAATCCAAAACTTATGGAACACAGCTAATGCAGTCCTCAGAGGGAAGTTCATAGTGATACAGGCCTACCTAAAAAAAAAAATAGAAACATTTCAAACAAACTACCTAACCCTATGTCTACAAGAACTTTAAAGAACAACAAAGACAGCCCAGAGCAAGTATCAGTAGATGCAGAAAAAGCATATGATAAGGTACAGCACCTGTTTATAATAAAAAAAAAAAACTGAGCAAAGCGGGAATAGAGGGAACATTCTTCAACATAATAATGGCCATGTATGGGAGACCTACAGCCAACATCATACTCAATGGGCAAAAATTAAAATCTTTTACACTAAGGTCAGGAACAAGACAAGGCTGTCCACCTTCACCACTTCTATTCAATATAGTACTGCAAGTTTTAGCCACAGTGATCAGACAATAAAAAGAAATAAAAGGCATCCAAATCAGAAAGTAGGAAACAAAACTGTCACTGTTTGCAGATGACATGCTAGTGTACATAGAAAATCCTATAGACTGGGCCAAAAAACTCCTCGACCTAATAAATAAATTTGGCAAAACAACAGGATACAAAGTCAATATCCAGAAATCAAAGGCTTTTTTGTACACCATCAATGAAACAGCAGAAGCAGAAATCAAGAAAATATCCCATTTGAAATAGCAAAAAGGAAAATAGAATACCTAGGAATAAACCTAACCAAAATGGTAAAAGACCTGTATTCAGAAAACTACATAATATTGACAAATCAAGGAAGACACAAACAAGTGAAAACATATACTGTGTTCATGGATCAGAAGAATTAACATCATCAAAATGTCCATACTACCCAAAGCAATTTTCACATTCAATGCAATAACTATTACAGTACCAATGGCATATTTCACAGACATAGAACAACCACTTCAAAAATTTATATGGAACCATAAATGACCCCAAATATCTGCTGCAATTTTGAGAAAGAAAAGCAAAGTAGAGGGATCACAATACCTGATATAAAACTGTATTACAAGGCCACTGTAATCAAAACAGCCTGGTACTGGCATAAAAACAGGCACATGAACCAGTGGAACAGAACAGAGAGCCAAGAATTGAACCCAATCCTCTATGGTCAATTAATATTTGACAAAGGGGGCAGCAACATAAAATAGAGTAAAAATAGCCTCTTCAACAAATGGTGTTGGTAGAAGTGGACAGCTACATGCAAAAAAATGAAACTTGAACATCAACTTACACCATATGCAGAAATAAATTCAAGATGGATAATAGACTTAAATATAAACTGTGACACCATTAAAGTACTAGAGGAGAACATAGGTAGGAAAGTATCAGATATTTCACGCAAAAATATTTTTACTGACATGTCCCCTAGAGCAAGGGACATAAAAGAAAGAATAAACAAATGGGATCTCATCAAAACAAAAAGCTTCTGCATGGGCAAAGAAAACAGTATTAAAATAAAAAGAGAACCAACTGTATGGGAAAACATATTTGCCAATGATATCTCAGACAAGGGCTTAATCTCCAAAATATATAAAGAACTTACATGACTCCACTCTAAGAAGACAAGCAACCCAATTAAAAAATGGGCAAAGAACTTGAATACACACTTCTCCAAGGAGGACATACAGAGGATCCAAAATCACATGAAACGATGTTCAATATCATCGAGAGATATCATAGTTCAATAGCTATCAGAGAGATGCAGATTAAAACCACAATGAGGTACCACTTCACACCAGTCAGAATGGCCATCATAAACAAAGCAACAAACAACAAGTGTTGGAGAGGTTGTGGAGAAAAGGGGACCCTAGTGCACTGTCGGTGGGATTGCAGACTGGTACAACCACTATGGCAAACAGTATGGAACTTCCTCAGAAAACTGAAAATGGATCTGCCTTTTGACCCAGCAATTCCACTGCTGGGACTATATACTAAGAATCCTGAAATACCTGTCAAAAAGAACTCATGCACTCCAATGTTCATAGCAGCACAATTTACAATAGCTAAGTGCTGGAAGCAACCTAGATGCCCATCAGTAAATGAGTGGATCAAAAAACTATGGTCCATTTACACAATGGAATTCTATGCAGCAGAAAGAAAGAAGGAGCTCCTACCCTTTGAGACAGCATGGATGGAACTGGAAAGCATTATGCTGATTGAAATAAACCAGGCAGTAAAATGCAAATACTATATGATCTCACCTTTAACAGGAACCTAAACAACAAAACAAAGAAATAAGCCAAATAGTCAATAACACTGAAATGGAGGACAGGCTGACAGTGACCAGAGGGGAGAGGAGAGGTAATTTGAGGGGAGACTGTGAATGGTTTACAGGAACAAATATGAAGGACACATGGCCAAAAACTAGGGGTGGGTGATAATGGGAGGTTGGTGGTGAGGGATGGGTGGGTGGGCTGGAATGGGAGCAAAAGGCAGAAAACTGTACTTGAACAATGATTTAAAAAAAGAAGAAGAAGTTGCAAGGCACCAAATCTGGGGTATAAGGGGGTTGAGTCAACTGGGTCATTTGATATTTAGCCAAAAAGCTCTGCACAAGGCATGGTGCATGAGTGGGGGCATTGTCATGATGAAGATACAATCACCAGTTACCCATAGCTGCAGTCTTCTCAATCATTTGAATAGTTTCCATGGCGAAATGTTCAAGCTTAATGCCGAGTTTGATGCAGACTTGTTGCTGTACTCACTCAGTCATTTTGAATATGATGGACACAGAGTACAAGTGCTCACTCAAGTATCTACCACCTTCACTGACTAGTACAGTCATTGTTCACACAGGCACATTCCAGTCCACTCTCCTTGGCTGCCAGGTTACATCAATGTCATGCAAAATATTCTCATTATATTAACAATGGCTGGACTTTTTCCAGACATAACTCATATATGTAGAATCTAAAGAACAAAATAAATGAACAAAATCAAAACAAACTCCCAGATACAGAGAGTAGACTAATGGTTACTAGAATGGAAGTGGGTTGAGTGACTAGGTAAAAAAGGTAAATTAATTAAGAGGTACAATTATTAATTACATACATAGTCACAGGGAATATTTCTCCATGGAAAACATTTAGGTGATTCAGAAGGCTGCAGCTATGGGCAACTGGTGATTGACATCTTCAACACGACAATGCTCCCAGTCATGCATAATCTAATGCAGAGTTTTTTTGGCAAAACATGAAATCACCCAGGTGACTTGGCCCCCTTACAGTCCAGTATGGCATACGGAATATAGTCAATAAATTGTAATAACTATTTATGGTCCCAAGTGGTACTTGAACTATTTGGGGACAACTTTGTAAAGTATATCATTGTCTCACCACTATACTATATTCATCCAGTGTGTTTGAAAAATAAAATTTTAAATTTAAACTACATTTCCTACCTTAACCTATACATCTTTTCAATGTGGTTGTGTGTGGCATCTCTTTTATTTTACAAATGTGGTAAATTACAGTGATTTTCATATGCTAAACCAAATCTTAATTTCTGGAATAAAAAAAAGCGAAAAGAGTACCTTTGCTTTCATATAACTCAAGTTGATTTAATAATGAGTGTTTGGGTATTATGCACATGAAGAGGTTTCCCTTTCTTGCAAACTCCTTGTCATCTTTGATATTAAGTCATGCTGATCTCATAAAATGAGTTAGGAAAACTTCTCTCTTATTCTATTACCTAGACCAGTTTTACTTTTTTAACATGTGCCATTTCTTTCATAAATTTGATGGATTTCTCTGGTCTAATTTGTCAGCCTGAAGGTGCTGTAGTTGTGTGGCTGTTTTGTGCATAGCATATCTCCTAGAGATTTCATTTCTTTAGTATACACAAGACTAGGCAGGTTATATATGGCATTTTTCATCTATCCGATTAAATTGTATTCTCTACAAAATTATGTCACCACATTTTTCAAAATTATTGGCAGAAAAATTTTCAAGATGCCTTCTTTTATTTATTTATTTTTTAAGATTTTATTTATTTATTTTTAGAGAGGGAAGGGAGGGAGAAAGAGAGAGAGAGAAACATCAATGTGTGGTTGCTGGGAGCTGTGGCCTACAACCCAGACATATGCCCTGACTAGGAATTGAACCTGTGATGCTTTGGTTCACAGCCCACACTCAATCCACTGAGCTACACCAGCCAGGACTCAAGGTGCCTTCTTTTAAATGTGACTATGAATTCTCTTGGAATGGTTTCCATCTCTAACAATGGAGTTTATGCTTTACATTCTTTTATTTTTTGCTTATTCATTGCCTCTAGAAGTTTATCAATTTAGTCTTTTCAAATTACTTTGCATATGATAAATTTATTTTTTATTTTAATATGTTTTCTCTATTCATCATTGTGTCCTTCCTTCTACTCTCTTTGGGTTTAACTTAATAATTTTTTTGAACTTTAAATAAAGTCCATACCTATATTCCACATGTTTAAGTTTAATTATTTTCTTGTTTTTGTTCCAATAGTCATTTTCACATTTTCTTTTATCTAATGTATTTGAAGTGTCCTATTAATTTTCATTTCAGTTGTCTCTTTGTATAACTTCTGTCTGGTTAGAAAAATTATTTTATATTCTCTCTCTGTCTCCCTCTTTCTGTATCTGCATTCTTTTTTATACAGCATCTTTGAAGTCATTTTCTCCAAAGGCATTCCAATGAATGTTAGCATCTAAACCTTTCCAATAAAGATTTTTGTGTATGGTGTAAGTTGGTGGTCCACTTTCATTTTTTTTGCATGTGCAAGTCCAGTTTTCCCAACACCAATTATTAAAGAAAATGTCCTTATTCAATCATATGTTTTTGCCCCCTTTGTCAAATATCAAGTGCTTATACAGACATAGGTTTGTTCCTGGAATCTCTGTTCTGTTCCCTTGATCTATATGTCTGTTCTTGTGCCAATACCAGGTTGTTTTTATTACAGAAGATTTGTGGTATAGTTTGATAACAGGAGCTGTTATACATCTAGCTTTGTCCTTCTTTCATAAGATGCTGAGGCTATGTGGGGTGTTTTTTGGTTCCACATAAATTTTTGGACTATTCGTTTTAGTTTTGTGAATTATGCCATTGGTACTTTAATAAGAGTTGCATTGAGTGCATAGATTGCTTGGGGTAGAATAGTCATTTTAATGATGTCAATTTCTCCAATCCCTGACCATGGTATATGCTTCCAAATATTTTTATCTTCCTTTCTTTAGTGACCTATAGTTTTTGGAGTACAGGTCTTTTACCTCCTTGGTTAAATTTATTCCTAGATACCTAATTTTTTGTTGTTGCAGTGGTAAATGAAATTGTTTTCTAAGTTTATCCTTCTGATAGCTCATGTTTAGTGTATTAAAAATGCCATCAATTTTTTGCACATTAATTTTGTATCCTGCCACTTTGCCCAATTCATTTATTAGGTCCAGTAGTTTTCTGGTAGAGTCTTTAGTGTTTTCTATGTATAATATATCATCAGCCAATAATGACAGCTTTACTTCTTCCTTTCCAATTTGGATGATATGCAATGTAGAAATATTTTTGCTGATATATCTCTTAAGGCACTGGAAACACATAGAAAATAAATAAATGGGGCTACATCAAATTAAAAAGCTTCTGTAGAGCCAAAGAAACCATAAGCAAGACAAATAGGGAAACCACTGTATGGGAGAACATTTTTGCCAATGATACATCTGATAAGGGTTTAATCTCCAAAATATAGAAAGAACTATGTAATACAACTCAACTCCAGGAAGACAAACAACCCAATGACAAAATGGGCAGAGACATGAATAGACACTTCTCCACAAAGGACATAGAGAGTGCCCATAGACATATGAAGAAATGTTCAACATCACTAACCATCAGAAAAATGCAAATTAAAATCTCAATGTGATGCCACCTCACATCTGTCAGAATGGTTCTCTTCAATAAATGAACAAACAAATATTGGAAAGGTTGGGCAGAAAAGGGAACTCTATTGAACTTTTGGTGGGGATGCAGCCTGGTACAGCCATTGTGGAAAACAATATGAAGTATCCTTTAAAAAGTAACTCCCTTTTGACTTAGTGATTTTACTTCTGGGAATATATCTCAAGGATTCTGAAACACCAATATCAGAAAGTATCTATGTGCCCTTAGGTTGATAGCAGCTCTATTTACAGTAAACAAGATTGGGAAACAGCCTAAGGGTCCATCAGTATATGAGTAGACTAAAAAAGCTGTGGTACACTTACACAATGTAATACTGGGTATCAGTAAAAAAAAAAGAAACTCTTACATTTTGCAACAGTGTGGATGGACCTGAAGAAAATTATGCTAAATGAATTAGGTCAATCAGTGGGAAAAAAATACCACATGATACCACTTACATGTGAAATCTAATAAACACAATAGACTTTAGCCAAGATGGAGGCGTAGGTAGATATACAATGCCCCCTTGCCCAACAAAAAGAAGGACAACAAAAATTTAAAAATAAAAAAATAACTAGAACTGCAAGAAAATTGAACTCTTTAGAAGTCTGACAACCAAGGAATAAAAGAAGAAATATTTATCCAGACCTATAGGATAGGTGGAGATGAGCAGCCGGGGCAAAGAGGACATGCAGCAACGTGGTAGCTGGAGGGCCAAGGCAGGCAAGACAGCAGCTGACAGAGTGGGTTGTCCCACATTTGCATGCAGATAAACCAGGAGGAACAACTTCAGACTGAGACAGACCATGCAACTCAGGGTTACAGTGTGGGAACATGAAGCTTCAAAACCTGTGACTGAAAAAAATCTGTTGGGGTTGGGGTGGCAGAAGAAACTCCCAGCAGAAGTGTCTCCTGGCAGAAGACACTCCCAGGAGAGTTCATTGGAGAGACCCACAGGGTCCTAGAACATACACAAATCCACCCACCAGGGAATCAGAACCAAAGGGCCCAATTAGCTTGTGGGAAGCAGGGAAAGTGACTGAAAGTAGGGCTGAGCAAGTAGCCTTGTTCCCTCTTGGACCTCTCTCCCACATACAGTGCCACAATGCAGCGACCTGGGTTTCCCTGCCCTGGTGAACACCTAAGGCTCTTCCCCTTACTATGTAATCAGTATAGTGAGAAAAAAAAATATGGCCCAAATGAAAGAACAGATCAAAGCTTCAGAAAAAATACAACTAAGCAAAGAAGAAATAGTCAACCTCTCAGATGAAGAGTTCAAAACACTGGTAATCAGGATGCTCACAGAAATGGTTGACTATGGTCACAAAACAGAGGAAAAGTGAAGTCTATGAAAAGTGAAATAAAGGAAAATGCACAGGAAACCCACAGTGAAGGGGAGGAAACCAAGACTCAAATAAATGGTTTGGACCAGAAGGAAGAAATAAAGATTCAAGAAGGACAGGATGAAGAAATAAGAATCCCCCAAAATGGGTAGCGGCTTAGGAACCTCTAGGACATCTTTAAACATTCCAACATCCAAATCATAGGGGTGCCAGAAGGAGAAGGGGAAGGGCAAGGAATTGAAAACTTATTTGAAAAATTAAGGAGAACCTCCCCAATCTGGCAAAGGAAATACACTTCCAGAAGTCCAGGAAGATCAGAGAATTGCAAAGTTGGACCACCAAGGCACTTCATAATTACATTACCTAAGATTAAAGATAAGGAGGGAATCTCAAAAGCAGCAAGAGAAAAGGAGACAGTTACCTACAAAGCAGTTCCCATTAGACTATCAGCTGATTTCTCAGATACCTTATAAGCAAGAAGGGGCTGGGAAGAAACATTCAAAGTCATGAAAGGCAAGAACCTACATCCAAGATTACTCTATCCAGCAAAGCTATCATTTAGAATGAAAGAGCAGATAAAGTGCTTCCCAGATAAGGTCAACTTAAAGGAGTTCATCATCACCAAGCCCTTATTATATGAAATGTTAAAGGGACTTACTAAGGAAAAGATCAAAACTTTGAACAGTAAGATAACAACAAACTCACAACTATCAACAACTAAACCTAAGGAAAAAAAAACAAACTAAAACTAGTAAACAAGTTAACAGGGACAGATTTACAGAGATAGAGATCATATGGAGGGTTATCAGTGGAGAAGGGGAGAAGGGAGAATGAGGGTAAAGGTACAGGGAATAAGAAGCATAAATGGTAGGTACAAAATAGGCAGGGAAGTTAAGAATAGTATGGGAAATGAAGAAGCTGAAGAATTTATATGTGTGACCCATAGACATGAACTAAGGTGAAGGTATGATGGTGGGTGGGGGAGTACGAGGCAGAGTGGAATAATGGGAGAAAAAAATGGGACAAACATAATATCATAAGGTTATGCATAAAATACATTTTAAAGAAGAAAAATATATAATTAAAATAAAATTGAATGTTAAAAATAAATAAATAAAAGAATAACAAGATCAAGCACAGGCAAGACTACACAAGAAAATTTAGAAAATACAAATAAATACCATGTAAAATGGCATGATAATTTGGGCACACTGGAGATTTAAATATCTTAAAGAAAATTTAGGGGAAGAAACTGGATAGCATGCAAATGACAAGTTGCTCAAATTCATTAGTAATATAAAATGCAAATTAAAACAACATGAGATAGCTCTTTAAAACTTGTAAATTGGCAAAATTAGAAAGCTGGGTGGTTACAGGTGGTTGATGTTAAATGTTAGCAGAGATTCAAAATATTGGGAGTAAGAACTTTGATTCACCAAGAGTAGAAGTAGACTATGTCTACCAATTTGGAGAGTAAGCTGATAATACCTGTTCATATTAAGTGTACACATGCATGATTCAGCATTCACACTCCTTGTTTTACATGCTGTGAAAATTTTATGTGTTTACTTAATTGATTAGATATTTGGTCAAACATTCTGGATTTGTTTGTGAGAATGTTTTTGGATAAGATTGACATTTAAGTTGATAAACTGAATAGAGCAAATTACTCTCCATAATATGGGTGGGCTTCGTCCAATTAGTTGAAGGCCTGATTAGAACAAAAAGACTAACCATTCCCTAAGTAAGAGAATTTTTTTCCCACTTGATTGCCTTCAAATGATAATATCAAATTTTCCTGCCTTTGGACCTGAACTGAACATTGGTTCTTCCTAACCCTTGAACCTGCTGCTTTTTCAGTCTGGAACTATATATCCTTGGTTCCCCTGGGTCTCCCATTTGTAACTCACCCTGCAGTTCTTACCAGCTTCCATAGTTATGTGAGCCAGCTTCCTTATGCAGGACTTACCAGCTTCCATAGTTATGTGAGCCAATTCCTTATAATAAATTTCCTAATACACATACATACACATATACACACATGTTCTATTTGTTCTAAGTTTTAGGAGAACCTAAAACTAATGCATAGGACAAAGCCTTTATTTACCACTTTACAAGAGAACATTGATAAGGCTGTTCATCTTATTTGTGGAGGCAGAGAGTGGCTAGGTAAAATATGACAAAATTCTCATCATGGAGAACTAGCTCTACCATAATTGGAAATAATGGAACAACCATAGCAAACTGGTTGGATAGTGTAGACAGAGCACTTGATGAAAAAATAACCAGAATAAGATATATTGCACAATATCATTAATGTAAATTGAAAATGTATGTGTGTAAAATAGCAATATGCATTTTTTGAAATGAATGCCTATGTTGCAAAGATACATTTTTTTATAAACAGAAAGATATACATGAAATATATTTAAATTTTGCCTAATGTGGCAGAAGGAAATGAAAGCAGATTGTGTGGAGATAAGAGAAAATGGATAAGTAAATGAATTAAAAAACAAGAGAAAAGCTTTGGGAATAATATATCAAGAACTATGCTAAGTGAAGTAAGCCAGGCAGTGAAAGACAAATACCATATGATCTCACCTATAAGTGGAACCTGATCAACAAGACAAACAAGCAAGCAAAATATAACCAGAGACATTGAAATTAAGAACAAACTGGCAGTAACCATAGGGGAGGTGGGAAGGGACAATAGGGGGAAATGTGAAAGGGTTTTCAGGAACATATATAAAGGACACATGGACAAAACCAAAGAGGGGTAGGATCAAGGATGGAAAGTAGGGATGGCTGGGGTGTGGAGAGTGGTAGGAGGAAAATGGAGACACTGTATGTGAAAATAATGTGAAACAAAAGAAAAAAATAGAACTAAATAGTATGATTAACTCAACCTTTTGCATTTTAAGGGGATGAGAGAAGATCTGATACCATCAAATATGTAATTAGAGTGCTTTAGATGATAAAACCGAAAAATTGTCAAGCACCCCAGGATAAGAGACTTACAAATTCTTAGAGTTGAAGGGGTTCCTCAAGGCCACTGTGCCTCCTGACACTGAATTACCTGTCAAACCTCTCCAGGAAGTGGCTTTGCTGCCTGTATCAGAGCACCTGGGTGTTGAAGACCTCAGAGCCACCTCTAGAAGAGACAGTTCTGTCTTTGGGTAATTGTGAGTGCTAGAAAGATCTTCAAAATGTGATTGATAATCTGTCTCCTTAAGGTTCCTGGGTGGCTGTAGGTATTGGGCCTCTTCTTGGTTTTCTTTTTCCTGATTTCTTTTGCCTCACTACAGTCTCAGTGTAACATCATAGATGTAAAAACTGTGTACTTAAATTTTCATTGTCATGATGCTGTCCTGAGAATGCTTGGATAAAGGATGTTCCCCAATTTCCCAACTTCACTGTACAACATGAAAACATATTTCTGTAGCTCACAAAATCCCTGTGAGGCATAGACTTGCCTTTAGTTCCTTCCTAGTTAGACTGGAAGTATAATTAAGAACTCCATAAATAAAGAGAATTGGAAATCAGCTTAGAAATAATTATCAGATAATATATAAAACTTCAATCTTAAATTTCTAACCATGATTTACAAAATATTTTTATTCTGAAGGGTCATGGTATCTAGTCAGAAATGAAATATCAGATAAAAATGAAGTTGGATGAATATCCGGAACTATATGAGCCAGTCTGAGATTTAATCCCTCATGGAGGTTATTGCACTCTCTACCACTGATGTTCACTTAAAAAATAACACATGGATCTGGTCTGGCACCTTGTTTCTACCTGGCAGCAGTGCTGAGCTCTCACTTAACTGTTAAGGAGTAGTTACATTTATACAGTCCTGAAATTACTTTTGACCCTTTGAAGGAAACCATGAAGCTGATGTAGCCTCCGGTGAAAATGAGTTTGACACCCCTGCCTTAGCCTATTGCAATTATTTCAGGTAAAAATTAAAAGACTGTCACAGAGGTGAAGATGGAGGCAAGGTAGGTTGGAGCGGAGTCCACTTCTCCCTGAGCACAGGTGAAACACCTAGCCGATCTTCTGAGGAACAGAGTGAACAGCCAATGGTATCCCAGCATATATGAAGATTGTAGACCAAAAATTGTAGAGGACATTGAAAAATCAGACAGTAAGGAGTGTGCTTCAGGACAATAAGGCCCCTGGGACAATCAAGGGGACCAGGGAAGCTGTAGCCCCAGGTCTGTTGCCTACTGGAATCTAGGGAGAGAGCCAGGTCAATGGCTCCCTCCCCTGCCAAACAAGGTTTGAGCAGCACCAGGAGGGACCTGGATTCTTGAAGTCACAGGGAGTGGGGAAAATAAGGATGAAGTGACAAACACACAGGGGAGGTGTATACCCACTGAGACTGTGGATGCTGGCTGGAAAGAGTTGGGCAGTGACTGACCCTGACCCAGTCAGTCCTGCGTCTGGTTGGAGAGTGGGGTTGTGTGAGAGACCAGGTGCTTGTCTGGAATGTCAGGCTTGAATAGGAGGATTTTTTCAAAAAAAAAAAAAAAAAAAGAGAGGCACTTCGTGGCTGTTTGGGGAATTCTCCACAGCAGCTGCCCCTGCCTGCTGCACCCCTACCCTGCCTGACCTTACACTGATACCCGAAGCCCCAGGGATGGTGTGCACCCAATCCTACAGCTGGCAGTTGCCCATCCTGTCCCAGCAGTGGAGGCTGAGGCCTCACACCAGCAGCACCGGGAACTGTGCACCTGGCCCCCCTGCCCCGGAGGCACCTCCCACCTGGTCCCTGTGCCCAGGGTCCTACAGGCCTGACTGGTTCTCTAAGAGGAAGGTGGAGACTCCCCACAGAGGTGAGTTGCAGGGCTCAGGGAGTCAGCAATCCCCAGAGAGACTTAACTCAGTGTGGGAGCTATAACTACCCTGAAGGGGCACTGAGAGTCCCTAGCAACTGGGACAGCAAAGAGTGAGAAGGTGGTGTGAAAGTTGCCCCTAATTGGCACACCTCAAGGACAGCACAAATGGTGGACTGAAGGAGTAGGCTGGGTGCAGAAGGGCACTGGAGGCCCAGCAGCAAACTCAGGAATTGGGATGGAGGCTGGGCAACTGTGAAGAGTGTGACTTGGGAAGGGAGAAAAGGGAAACCAATCTCTCTTCAGCCTGCTGCTCACAGGAAGACAAGCAGAACTGGCTTGGCCAGTTTAAAGCCAGCAGAAAGGTTTTATTAAAACAATTTTTAAAAATTTCTCCTTCCTTCCTTTCCTTCTTTCTTTTTTTAAATTACTTCTTCCTTTCTTCTTTTTTTTTTTAATTCCCACAAGTGAGACAATAAAACATGGAGCTTTGAAAAGACCAGAGTTAGACCCAAAGAGGGGACATTTCAACAACTGAGACAGTGAGACAAATTTTACTTTCTACTCCAGAGAACTTGCAAGTTATCATATATTTGTATTATTATTATTATTTGTTATTCTTACATCGTTTATTTTATTAATATTTTTTATTTCTCTCCTTTATGTTAGTCTTCTTTGCTTGGTTTGTTAAATTGTTCTATGTAAATTGACTGGTTTCCCTTGTTCTCTCTTTCACAATGTACTTTTAATTTTGCACGTTTCACTTCACTTGTGTCCCAATAGCACACTACTTTAGGTCCTGTACTTCCTATTCTTATTACCCAGATCACATAGATTCTGTCATATGATTGTTGCTCCATTACTATTGTAAATAATTTCTGTTCCATAGAATTGTAAATACTACACAGCACCTCTCCCGAATCTTAGCTTACTTCACTGTCTTCTGAACTTTATTACTGTGGAGGTTAACTCTATCGTCTCACACACTACACCTATATTCTACCCTTTACTCCCACTTTACCTCATAATCTGACATCCATAAGCTTATTGCTTTCTAGATAACACTAATAATCTTTGTCTGCCACTAAGAAGAGTCTTACCTTTTCTCTATCTTTTCTAAAGAGTGACTAGTTGGGTGAAATATCACAGTTAACACTATACATATCCAAAGGACACCCTATCTCTTCCCTACAGGTTGGTAATTTAAATACCATAGAATACACTCCTGCTGTCTTAAATCATTTTGCATTCCCCCTCCAAATGATCACAAAAAAAGAGTAGGTGGGAGCTCTGAACACCAGTATACCTGCTGGAAGAGGAAACCCACCAATAAAGGAACCACCAATAGATAACAATGGAAGAAGGTGAGGGAGGGAGTGGAAGCCACACTAACCACCATGCAGGTTGATCTGGAAATACAACTAAATTGTGGAGGAATTACCCATAGCAAACAACACAACAAGGGCAAGAGAGAAGCCTCTAAACCTTGTACACACAGAAGAATTAGCTTCAACATAACCTGTCCACAGCTGCACAACAGAATACAAGAGGTGGTGGACAGAGTGACTCTCAGTTAACCAGCTGGGTGGAAGGACCCACCAAAGAAAGACTCAGCAACAATTAAAACCCAAAGACATACATGGAGCCAATATAAACAAAAGCACAAGACCAGTGAGCTCAAGAGATCAAGGAGACTGTACTACTGAATATCACAAGTTTTCTACCATAGAAGTCCAAATCAGAAACACAGGGAGTAAGAACAGAACAATTTAAAAAGCGGAGGCTAAGAAGAAGAGTCTCACAAACAATGAGAAGACAAAGAAACAATCCCCAGAAAAACAGAAAGGAGGAAGCCTCAGATAGAATACTAAATGAAATAGAGGAAACTCAATTATCAGTTATTGAGTTCAAAGCAATGATTCTCAGGACAATCAATGAGCTCACAGAGAATTACCAAAACTACAGGGAAACTACAATGAACTCACTGCAAACTATATCAACATGAAAAAGGAAATAGAAACTATCAACAAGGGCAAAGAGGGAATGAAGAATACAATTTCTGAACTGAAGAACACAGTAGAAGGAACCAAAAGCAGACTACATGAAGAAGAGGATTGGATCAGTGAGCTGGAGGACAAAATAGAAAAAAACACCCAGAAAGAGTAAGAAAAGGAAAAGAGGCTCAGGAAGAATGAAGAGGGATTAAGAGAAATGCCAGAAAATATGAAACATAATAATATCCATATAGTCGGAATACCAGAAGGAGAAGAAGATAAGCAAGGGATAGAAAACCTAATTGAAAAAGTAATGATGGAAAACTTCCCTAATGTGATGAGAGAAAAAGTCACACAAATCCAGGAAACACAGAGAGTCCCAATCAAGAGGAACCCAAAGAGGCCCACTTCAAGACACATTCTAATTAAAATGGCAAAATTTCAAGACAAGGAGAGACTCTGAAAGGCAGCAAGGGAAAAACAGGAAGTAACATACAAGGGAGCCCCAATAAGGGTAGAAGTGGACTTCTCAAGGGAAACACTCCAAACCAGAAGAGAATGGCATGAAATATTCCAAATAATGAGAACCAGAGGCCTGCAAACAAGGCTATTTTACCCAGCAAGACTCTCAACTAAGATGGAAGTCCAAATAAGGAGCTTCCCAGAAAAATGATGTCTAAAAGAATACAACTCCACCAAACTAGCTCTGCAAGAGATGCTAAAAGAACTGCTTTAGGGAAAGGAAGGAAAAGAGATCAAGAGAAAGGAACACAGGTGCAAAACAATGGCAACGAATAGGGTACCTATCAATAATAACCTTAAATGTAAACATATTAAATGCTCCAATCAAAAGACATAGAGTAGATGAATTGATAAGAAAGCATGACCCACACATATGTTGCCTACAAGAGACCCACCTCAGGACAAAGACTTTTACAGACTGAAACTGAAAGGCTGAAAACAAATATTCCAAGCAAATGGACAGGAAAATAATCTGGGGTAGCAATACTCATATCAGACAAAATAGACTTCCAAAAAAGGGCCATAAAAAGAGACGCAGAAGGTCACTTCATAATACTCAAGGGAAGAATCCACCAAGAAGATATAAACATCATAAATATGTATGCACCCAACATAGGCGCACCCAAATATATAAAGAAAATCTTGGAGGACTTCATGAAAGATTGACAGCAACACAATTATAGTTTGGGATTTTAACACCCCACTGTCAAAGATGGATAGATCTTCCAAACAAAATATCAACAAAGATATTGCAGCATTGAACAATGTCCTAGATGAGATGAGCTTGACTGACATATATATCATTTGAGAGAGAGAGAGTGCCTTTGATCTAAAAGAAGCAAAACACACATTCTTTTCAAATGCACATGGAACATTGTCAAAGATAGATCACATGATAGGACAGAAAACAAGCCTGAACAAATTCAAGAAAATTGAAATCATATCAAGCATTTTCTCTGACCACAAGGGACTGAGACTAGAAACCAAACTCAAGGAAAAAACTCAAAAACACTCAAACTCATGGAGATTGAATAGCATGCTATTAAACTATGAAGGGATTAAGAATGAGATCAAGGAAAAAATCAAAAAATTTCTGGAAACAAAAGAAAATGAACTCACAACAACCCAAAACTTATGGGACACAGCGAATGCAGTTCTGAGAGGGAAGTTCATAGTGATACACGCCTACCTAAATAACATAGAAACATTTCAAATAAATAACCTAACCCAATATCTACAAGAACTCGAAGAACAACAACAAAGACAGCCCAAAACGAGTAGAAGGAAGTAAATAACCAAGATCAGAGCAAAATTAATCGACATAGAGACTAAAGATACAATTCTAAGGATGGATAAATCCAGGAGCTGGTTCTTTGAAAAGATAAATGAAATAAACAAGACTTTAAGCAGATTCATTAAGGAAAAAAAGAGAGAGGACCTAAATAAACACAATCAGAAATGAAAGTGGAGAGATTACAATTGATATTACAGAAATACAAAGGATGTAAGAAATTACTACAAAGAACTATGTGCCAAGAAATTTGAAAACCTAGGTGAAATGGACAAGTTTCTAGAAAAATATAGTCTTCCAAAACTTAATGAAGCAGAAGCAGAAAGCCTGAACAGACCAATAACAGTTGATGAAATTGAAGCAGTAATCAAAAGACTCCTGACACACAAAAGCCATGAATCAGATGGTTTCACAGGAGAATTTTACAAAGCACTTAAGGAAGAGCTAACCTCTATCCTTCACAGACTATCCCAAAAAATCCAAGAAGATGAAAGGTTCCCAAACTCTTTTTATGAAGCCAGCATCATCCCAACCCCCAAATCAGATAACACAACAAAGAAAGAAAACTTCAGGCCAGTATCACTGATGAACATAGATGGTGATTTCCTCAACAACAACAAAAAAAATGGGCAAACTGCATGCAGCAATACTTTAAAAAGATCATACACCATGACCAAGTGGGATTCATCCCAAGGATACAAGGATGGTAAAATATTTGCAAATCAATAAATGTAATACATCACATAAACAAAAGCAAAGACAAAAATCACATGATCATATCAATAGATATGGAAAAGGCATTTGATAAAGTACAACACCCATTTATGATAAAAACCCTCAGCAAAGTGGGAATAGAGGGAGCATTCCTCAACATAATAAAGACATATATGAGAGACCTATAGCCAACATCATACTCAATGGGCAAAAAGTAAAATCTTTTCCACTAAGAACAGGAACAAGACAAGGTTGTCCACTTTCACCACTTCTATTCAATATAGTATTGGAAGTCTTAGCCACAGTGATCAGACAGGAAAAGGAAATAAAAGGCATTCAAATTGGAAAGGAGGAAACAAAACTGTCATTGTTTGCAGATGACATGATTGTGTACATAGAAAATCCTATAGACTTTACCAAAAAACTGCTCGACCTAATAAATTAATTTGGCAAAACAGTGGGATAAAAATTCAATATTCAGAAATCAAAGGCTTTGTTGTATACCAGCAATGAAACATCAGAAACAGAAAACAGGAAAAAAATCCCATTTTATACAGCAACAAGAAAAATAAAATACCTGGGGATAAAACTAACCAAGGAGGTAAAAGCCCTGTACTTAGAACTCTACACAACACTGAAGGAAGAAGAAATTAAGGAAGACACAAACAAATGGAAACATGTACCATTGTTCATGGATCAGAGGAATTAACATCTTCAAAATGTCCATACCACTCAAAACAATTCATAGATTCAATGCCAAAAATAGTCTGATACTGGCATAAGAACAGACACATAGACCAATGGAACAGAATACAGAGCCCAGAAATAAACCCAAGTCTCTATGGTCAATTAATATTTGACAAAGGGAACAGCAGCATGAAATTGAGTAAAAATAGCCTCTTCAACAAATGGTGTTGGGAGAGCTGGTCAGCTACATGCCAAAAAAATGAAACTTGATCACCAACTTACACCATACACAAAAATAAATTCAAGGTGGATAAAAAATTTTAAATATAAGTCATAAAACCATTAAAGTCCTAAAGGAGAACATAGGCAGGTAAATCTCAGATATTCCATGCAACAATATTTTCACTGATATGTCCCCTAGAACAAGGGACATAAAGGAAAGAATAAAGAAATGGAATCTCATTTAATTGAAAAGCTTCTGCATGGCTAAAGAAAACAGCGTTAAAATGAAAAGAGAACCAACTGTATGGAAAAACATATTTGCCAATGATATCTCGGACAAGGGTTTGATCTATAAAATATATAAAGAACTCACACATATATAAGTGAACTCTTCCACTCCAGGAAGCCAAACAACCCAATTGAAAAGTGGGCAAAGGACTTGAACAGACACTTCTCTAAGGAGGACATACAGAGGGTGCAGAGACATATGAAAAGATGCTCAGTATTGTTAGCTATCAGAAAGATGCAAAGTAAAACCACAATGAGTTACCATCTCACACCATTGAGATGGCCATCATAAACAAAGCAACAAACAACATGTTGGAGATGTTGCGGAGAAAAGGGAACCTAGTGCACTGTTCGTGGAATTGTAGACTGGTACAATCACTTTGGAAATCTGTATGGAATTTCCTCAGAAAACTAAAAATGGAACTGCCTTTTGACCTGGCAATTCCACTGCTGGGATTATATCCTAAGAACCGTGAAACACCAATCCACAAGAACCTATGCACCCCAATGTTCATAGTAGCACAATTTATATTAGCCAAGTGCTGAAAGTCACATAAGTGCCCATTAGTGAATGAGTGGATCAGAAAACTATGGTACATTTACAGAATGGAATTCTATGCAACAGAAAGAAAGAAGGACCTCCTACCCTTTGTGACAGCATGGTTGGAACTTGAGAGCATTATGCTTAGTGAAATAAACCAGGCAGTGAAAGACAAATACCATATGATCTCACCTTTAAGTGGAACCTAATTAACAAAACAAGCAAACAAAATATAACTCAAGAGACTGAAACTGAGAACAGGTTGACAGTGACCAGAGAGGAGAGGGGAGGGGATAATGGGGGGAAAGGATGCAGGAACAACTAAAAAGTACACATGGACAATAACATGGGGTAGAAACAGGGAAGGGAGGTGAGGAGGTGGGGTGAAGGGGAGGGCTGTGAGGAAAAGGCAGAAAACTGTACTTGAACAACAGTAAAAAATGTTAAAAAAAGAATATCAAATTGTTGCTCTTAAAAAGAATCAATTCATACAAAATGTTATGTAGTAACTGAATAGCAAAATACCAGATAGCTCACATATCCTTAAAGCATGGTTATGCAATATCAGACAATGTTTCAAGTGAATTTTTTCAATAGCAAATGATTAAGCTAATAACAAATGATTAGCTTAAAAATTACAGAAAGATTTGTCTTAATACCATTAAAGACCAAAGAAGATATTGAAGATTACTTGGCCATGTCCCTGGCTGAAAATAGGAGCACAAAGTGTAGAACAGAATGTTCTGCCCTTTGACATCTTCCTAGGGATCAGGAGGGAGGTGACCTGGAGGAGGAGCTTGGGCAGCACACAGCAGCAAACTAGTTGCATCAGGGATGTCTGTGCATCCTCCTCACACATACACATTCTGACCTCCATCTGTATCCCTGGAAACAGCTGAGAATTGAGCAGAGCATTTGATTGACAGAGAGTTCACAGGATGGGAGCTCAGATTCACCAAATGCAGAAGCCAAAGGTAACAAAATATACTACAGAGGTTCTTAATCTTTTCTCTCATGGACCACTTTCATGGACTGATGAAGTGTAGGGAATCGATCTGCCTGGCAATGGCAACTGTAGCTCAGCCCTATTGAAAAGCCCAGTAGGCATGATGTGGCATGCAGGAGCCAAACACATGGATTGGTTCTTTTTTTTTTTTAACTTTTTAAAAAATTCTTTATTTTATTGATTATGCTATTACAGTTGGCCCATTTTCCCCCTTCACTCCCCACCAACCTGCCCATCCCCTCCCACCCTCATTTCCCCCTTTAGTTCATGTCCATGTGTCATAAGTTCTTTAGTGTCTACATGTCCCATACTATTCTTACCCTTCCCCTGTCTATTTTCTACCTACTGTCTATGCTACTTATCCTCTATATCTTTTCTCCCTCCCTCCTACTCCCACTTCCCTGTTGCTAACCCTCCATTTGATGACTTTTTTTTACTGTTCATATTTTTAAT
>PVIA01014294.1:0-27842 GCA_004024845.1 Tonatia bakeri
GGCTGGGCCTCTGCTTGGGGACTCCCAGGCCAGGGCCAAGGGGTCCCATCAGAGGCTCCAGAGTGTCCATGGGGCGGCGCTCGCACCCAAGGCTCAGCTGGAGAGGGTGTTGGCCAGGTTCAGTTCCCTGTGGGCTGCAGGACTAAGGGCCTCAGGCTCCCGCTGGCTGTCGGCCTGTTGTCCCCCCAGCAGAGCCACTCACCTCATCAAAGCCGGAGGGTGAGAGAGAGGCTGCGAGCAAGACCAGACCTGGGGCCTGTGTCACACGAGCACGGGGATGACGCCCGCCATCTCTGCTGTCTTCCAGGTGAGATAAGTCCGGCAGGGCACGAGGGCCAGTGGATGGGGACTGCAGGCCCAGTGACCGTCTGCCACTCCTCTCAGATGTCGACGCAGGGCAAACCAGCCTGTAGGCAGAGGCTGCCTCAGGGAGGAAGGTGGCCCGGGGTGCGGGGAGAAGAGACCTGGCTCCAGCCCTGGGGTGGACCCATCTGTCCTCCACAGCCGGCCCTGCAGGAGGACCAGCAGCCCGGACATGGGCCACAGTGCCGGCCTGCGAGCAGCTCTGCCAGGGTGTGTGCGGCACGGCTCCTTCTGGGAGCTGGACAGATAGCCACGCGGGGACTGGAAGGTCTGACCCCCAGCTGCGTGGGGGTGTGAGGGCGGGGCCTGGGAGGGGGCAGCGTTGGAATTACATTCTGTAGAGCTGAGGCTGGCTGTGAGTGAGCCAGCCGGTGAAGAAGGACCCAGGACGTGTGTGCGGGGACGTTAGCAACCAGGTGGGGCTGCCTGAGGCTGCAGGTCTGGACCGCTGGGACTCCTGACCCTGGGGAAGTGCCCACCCCATGAGGTGCATTCATGGCCCTGGGCCTCCTCAGAGTGAGCAGTTTTGGGCTGAGGCATGTTCAGCACCCCGGGGTGGGTGTCTCCTGGACCTTGGGGAACCCTGGAGGGGCTGGGGTTGTCAGTCACAGTGGGCGGAAAGCACCTTCCCCCAGGGTCGGATAGGAGGGCAGATTGGGAGCCCAGGGCTAATGCCACCAGCCATCAGCCTCGGTCCTGGGAGCACAGGGACCGGAGCCGGTTTGCTGACAGCTGCCCTGCACCGAGGAGAGGGGTGCTGCAGGGTCCCCTCTCCCACTGACCACAGATTACAGGGTTTCCACGGTTGCTGACAGATGTCGCAAGCCTGGGCTTTCACTGAGCTAAGATGCTAGGCTCCTAAGACAGTGTCAGAGATGAGATTTACTTATTTTACCCCAAACGTAATCAGAGTAAAATTTGAGGTGACTTCTAAGAGTCTAAGCTTCTGAAAGGATGCATCCTTAAAATTCTAACTCCCTAAGCTGATTTGGGGGGAGATTTGATGATTCCATGCTTCTGAAAGCCTGTGCTTCTGAGAGACCCACATTCTGTAATTCCGCGTCTCCGGCGGGCCCGGCGTGGCCGAGCACGGCTGGGTGGTGAATGGCGCAGCACCACGGCTGCGGCGGTTAATCTTCCCTTTGAGGGGCTTTGATGAGCTCGGGAGGAAGGCGGCGCGGGCTCTGAGCACAGCTGCCTCAATCAAAGGGGGATTTTGCTGAGCACCGGGGATTTGAAGGCCCGGGGAGAAGCTAATAGCAGCTGCTCTCTGGAAGGCGATTGGAATCTGGAGGAGGAGAGACCGGCGTTAATAAAGCGAGGTGTGAAAACCCGTGGTCCCAACCGCAGGGAGAGCTCCTCCATTGGGCCTCCCTGGACGAGTGTGCACACACACCTCACACTAGGTCCTAGGATCCCTCTCCCAGGACAGCCCTGAGGTCCACGGTGACAGTCCTTCAGACGGTGGCCTGCCCTTGGGAGACGGAGAGCTGGGTGGCGGCCTCAGCCCCTAAGGCCCCCCTCATCCGGCTGTGTGTGCCCTTGCACGGGGCTTGATGGGAGCCGGCGGCCCTCTGCATTACTGCAGGACGTGGCGGCCAGTGGGAGATGTGCAGGGAGGCACATCAGGCAACTGCCCGCAGTGCAGGTGGAACCATTCCCCAGTCCTGGACTTACTGGGGCGCATCCCAGCTAGAGAGGGGGCTGCACGCTGGGACTCCGGTGCTTTCCACGTAGGCATTCATTCATTCACTTACTCGTTCACTAATGCACTCATTCATTCACTCATGCACTCATCCATGTATTTACTCCTTCATTCATTTCTTCATTCACTCATGCACTCATCCATGTATTTACTCCTTCATTCATTTCTTCATTCATTCATGCACTCATCCATGTATTCACTCGCCCACACATTCTATGAAACAGGGATGCACCTGGGGCCTGAGCACAGACGGGGAGACAGGTTGGGCCTGCCAGGCTCGCCGAGCTGGGCTCATTTGGGGCTAGAGCTGTGTGTGCACAGGAGGTGGAGAGGGGACTAGGGTGTGGTGGGGAAGGAGTGAGAAGAAACTGGGCCTCTGCGGGTGTAGAAGCTTCCGGCCTGAGGCCTGGGGGGCAGGGGCAGACTGCAGGCTGAGTGGAGACCGGACAGGGACAAAGCCTGGGGGTAGCGCTCCCCCAGGAGACAGGAAAGGGAGGGTCCCAGGGCCAGGGAACGGGTTTGTAGCTGGTCGTCTCTCCCGGATGTGCCTCCAGGAGCACGGATCCTGGGACTAGGCCCTGCAAGGTGACCCGGGGGTGAAGTCAGAGGTTGGACATCAAGGACACAGGGGGCCACAGGGCTCCGGGCCCAGCAGTCTGCACATCTTGGCCCACTGAGTCCCCTTCCCTGATGCTGCGGTGGGCCCCACTGGGGCTGCATCACGTCAGGACACTCGTCCCAGGATGTGCAGCTCAGCAGGACACTGAAGTCAGATCTGCTGTGCTTATTGCCCTGGATGGAAACCACCCATTTCCACGAAAAGGCCAGGAAACCTTCCCAGGGCTTCCTCAGGTCCCGGGGGCAGCGGAAGGAACCTGGACCCAACACCGGGGCCGGGGTCCTAGTTCCTCCAAGCTCCGAGTGCTGGAGCCAGGGAGAGGAAGGGCAGCTGGACTGCAGGGTCATTCCCGGATAGCCTTGCCCAGGTCTGGCCACCGCAGGCATTCGGAAGGGCGTGAGAGCTGACGCAGGCCACAGCCGTAAGCCTGGCTGCATCTGTTTCCCTGTCCCTGTCCCCACTGCCACTGCCACAGCAGCGTCAACAGCACAGTGAGGCCATCACCGTCACCACCTCCCCTGACCACCAGGCACTGGAGCTCCCAGCCTCACAAACCGAATGCTGGGACCAGAGGCAAAGGCTCTGAGGACCATTCTGCCTGTGCTCTCACCCCCACACTCCCAACAAGTGCAGCAGGGGCGCTCCTGGAGGTCCTGCCCTGGCTGCCTGCAGGGTGCTCCCCACTGGCCCAGCTTGCCCCTGGGGAACCTGTTAGGAGACAGGAGACCTCAGGGCTCTCCTGCCTCGTCAGCACTCCTGCGGGTTCTCACGGGGACGGGGTCCAGGGCCCATGGGCAGCACCATTGAGCGCTGGAGATGGTCAGAGCGTATGCTGTGCTATTTCTGTTTTTCAATAAAATCAACATTAAATTTCTCTTTAACGAAGCACCAGGCACCACTGAGAGCAATTAGTATCACATCAGGGACCCAGCGGTGGCTTTGCAGCGGCACCAACTGACCCCATGCTCCATGCAGCGACTGAGGAGAGGGGTGGGGCCAGGCTGTCGCTGGTGGGGGAGGCCCTCCACCGCGCAGCCTCTGCCCTCAACCTGCTGGCCTTTCCCCAAAGCAGCGTGCTGTAGCCAGGAGCAAAGAGTGTTCAGAGTGTGACCCAGACTCAGGGCTCAGCCCATGGTCAGCAAACAGGAGTAAACCAGTGACCAGAGATGGGGGCTCAGCCTGTGTCTCTCCGACTTGCTCTCTAACCCCAGACCCTGACTGGCTGCAGCCGCACTGGCCTCCTCCATGACGCATGAGCTCACCAAACCTTTTCCGATTTGGGGGCCTTGGCAACTTTTGTTCTCCGCCTGAAAGAAAAGACTTTTCCAAAGTACTGGAGCGTCCTCTTTTGTTCCTGGCTCACGTGTCAGGTCCTGGCCCCCCACAGCACCCCCTTTTTCCTCTCTGGACACTCATCCCCAGCTGACCACAGAAATGCCTCCTGAACATCTGGGCAGACAGCAGAGGAGGAGGTCTGGACCCTGGTAATGGGGTTGGCAGAGTGGAGTGGGCACCGTGGCCTGGGCTCACTGCCCGTCCCCCTCTCTCGCTCTCCTCCGATTACCAGCAGGGAAGTGGGCCCTGAGGGACGGCCCGGGAGGGGCCAGCATGGGCCAGGCCCAGGCTCTCCCGGGAAGCAGGCCCCCAGGGCCGTCCCATCCTGTGGGACAGGGAGGCCACATGCCCCGGCGGGGAGTGAGCATTGCTTAGGAGACAGAGCCCTGGGCCATCCACCTTCCCGGGCCAGCCCCCTGCACCGCAGTCTTGGCCCCACTGGCCTAGGAGCTCCGTCCGTGCGTGGGTCCTGGCCGGCCCCAGACCTTCAGCGATCACGTTTCATTGTAAAAGATTTAAAAAGTGACAGACATCTGGTACGTATAAAGGTACCAGCCACAACATGATTGACCCACATGAATGCCGCCGAAGGGAAGTGGTGTCAGCAGTTCACCGTGCTGGCTTCCAGTGTCTCTGCGGTGACGAGACAGCAACCAGCTGCCAGAGCACGCCTTCCTCTCGCTCCACAGGCCAGCGCCACACACGGTCGGGGTCAGCCCGTCGGCACAGTGTGGTTCTGCCCTGCGCGTTTTGAAACTGCACCCCGGACGGCCTGCACAAACGTTCTTGTCACTTATTTTTCTTCACTTATCAGCGGGTCCTGGAGACTGACCCATGCTGGCAGGTCCGGTTTTCTCCTTTTAACTGCTGCCTGGTATTTCGTGGCGGGGATAACCAGCGTTTACCCATTTCCCCAATCAGAGACCGTTTCTTGGTGGACAATTTGCTTCTGTAAATCCTACCCTGTGAACAATCTCGGTGCACGTGCGTGGGGTGGTCTGCAGGGAGCCACCCAGAAGTGGCACTGATGAATCTCTTGGGGGGCACGAGTGACGTCAGCTTCTGTGGGGATCTCCAGGTGCTCGGCAAAGTGGCTGTAGCAATCTGCCTGCCCACGCAAGCCGTGTGAGAGTCCCTGTGTCTGCACGTTCTGGGCACAGCCGGTGTCATCAGCTCAGCACCCTGTCACCGATGGGCGTGAAACTGCTTCCCAGGTCACCGCCTCCACCCACCACCCGGGTTCCTCACCCACGAACCACGAGTCCCTGTCCTTCACCATGTTGATCGGAGTGTCTGTTTTAGCGTCTTCTGACTCGTGCGTTTGTTGTACCCTCCCCACCTCAACGCGGTGAAAATGTTCTCCTGGGCGGTGAAAAAACGTGTTATGGTGTCACCCGTCACAACCAGTCAGTCTGGAGCTCAGTTTTGTGTTTTCAGTGAGGCAGACACCCAATTCTATCTTATCTTGTCGTTCACTGTTAGTGGTGCGAGGGTTTTTCCACACAGGCTGATCTTGGGGGATGGTGAACCCCGATAATCATAAGGAGGATCCGCACAGTGGGGTGTGTGTGCATGTGTGGTAGTATGTGAGTGTGTGTGTGCATGTGTGTGCGCTCGAGTGTGCGCATGCACTTTTCTGCAGACAGTCCGCAGGCCTCCCCGGACCCCCAGGCTGCCCCTGGCCCCCGACCTTGGAGCCACTGGCCAGAGGTGGGGGGCAAGGCGGCTACTGCCCCCTCTCTCTTTTTTCTTCTTTACAACGTTCAAAGATGATTTTTCATGAAGTTATTGTAGCAGTGATGTGCTACGTGGTTACACTGGCTTTTTTTGTTCTTTTTTTTTTTATTGTTGTTCAAGTAAGTTGTCTCCATTTCCCACCCATTACTCCCCCCTGTCCTGCCCACCACCCCTCTCCCACAGGCAGTCCTGCCCCCATTATCTTTGTCCATGGGTCCTGTGTATGCGGTCCGTGAAGCTGCTGCCCCTCATTACCACGGCCCCGCCCATCGTCACCTCCGCCAGGCTCTCGTCACCTCCCACCATCCTCATCACCCCTGGAGAGGGCGCACAGCTCAGATCAGAGGCCGTGGGACGGCACTCGGGGTGCTGTCTGCACAAACCCCTCAGCCTCCCAGGCTGTGCCCCACTCTGTCCCCAGAGCCTGGCGTGGAGTCTGTGCCCAGTCAATGCTGGGTGGGCAGGAGGGTGTCCCACAGTCTCTGTGGGGTTTTGGGGTGGAGGAGGCAGAGTCAGGTTCAGGTTTGGAGACGGCCGCTGGAAGCTGTTCCAGAGAGATCTGAAGGTGAGTTCACTCGGGAGAAACGAGGAACACTATGTTAGTTATTCTGAGCAACCCCGGAGTGGGTGACGCCGTTCAGAGGAAGAACAAGAGGAATTCTGACCGTCCTGGTCACAGAGGTGGGAGGTGGTGTGCGGGAGTGGATGAGGGTCCCCAGGGAGGCAGGGCCCTGGGGCCCAGGAAGAGGCTTCTGGAACACACATTCTGGGATGATCGGTGGTGATAGCACAGTGTGGGCAGGCAGGTCTGAGGGAGGTGGACAGCCCGGCTGCTGGCCACAGCTTCAGCAAAGGGACAGGGACAGGGAGCGTCCTGGACAGGGACGGTGCAGCAGTGGGCCCTCCTGGAATCAGGGGCAGAACGTCCTCCCGTAAACGGGCTCCTCCCAAGATGCTGTCAGGCAATCAGGTCTTCCAGGGGAGCGTCTGGAGACGCCTCCGGTGACTCATGCCACCCAGGGTCCCCAGAGGGTGGCAGCTGCCACCTCCTCAGCGGAGTGTGTCCATAATGGCTCTGTTAGAGGGGACGAGCGTGATTATTTCCATTTTGGAAATGAGGAGAGTGGCTTCCCGTGACTCTGAGAGCTGGTCCCTGGGGGCAGTGCTCACTCTCCTGGCCCTGGGTCGTGCCCTACCTGC
Organism: Tonatia bakeri; assembly: GCA_004024845.1. NCBI lineage: Eukaryota > Metazoa > Chordata > Mammalia > Chiroptera > Phyllostomidae > Tonatia > Tonatia bakeri. The sequence continues at coordinate 6,960 of PVIA01014294.1, forward strand.
TCTCCGACGGCGCGGAGACCCCACCGTGCCGGGTGTCCCTGACCAGGTGGAAGTTACGCCGTGGAGACCTCGCGCCTTCCAGCCCAGAGACCTCTCGCACGCTCGGTTCCTCCCCCCTCCCTGACTCCGTCCTTCCTCATGGCACGTCCACCAGCCTCAAGAGGCCGCCCCACAGAAGTCCTGACTGTGTGGGCATTTCGTGTATTTTATGTGAAACAGGCCCCCAGCTTCCATGGATGGTGTGAAGCCCCCAGCTTCCATGGATGGTGCCAGCTCCCAGGCCTGCACTCTGGGGGTCTGCTGTCTCCGCCCACCGCCATCAGCCACTTGGATGGCGTAGAAGGTGGGGTCAGACTCGAGAGACAGGAGCTCTGATGGGCTCCAAGTGGGGGAGGCACTTGGATTTAATGAGTGAGTAACGAGGCAGCTGGTGAGGAATCCAGTCTTTGTTCGGCCGATCACACTTGGTCTCAGCTTGGCGGGGCAAGTTCTGAGCTTGTGTGGACAGCGAGCCAAGGTGGGCAGCCTGACCCAGGCAGTGCTGTGCAGGCGGGGCGGCAGCGTCCTCGGCGCCCCCGAGGCTGCGGGGCCAAAGATGTCCCTGGGGCAAACTGCTGCCCTCCGCAGCAGTCCCCATCCTGCCCTGCTCGACGGCTCCCAAAAGTGGGCACTCCCGGGCAGGAAACGCGGGCAGAACAGAGGCCCGGACTCAGCTCTGAGCAAACTGCCTGGCGGGGGATGTTTGCCAAGAGAGTCACTATCCCCGAACCTCAACATCCTCATCTCCAAGAGGGAGATGGGCAGGCGCCTGCCCCCGGGTGGCAGTGAAGATGAAGGAAAGGTTGGACGCTGCCTCCGTCCAGCGGGGCTGTGGTCACCAGACACCCCCGGCTGAGTGGCGTGCGATGTGACCAGGTCAGTTCTCACAGTTCTGAGGGCGGGAAGCCAGGATGCGGGTACTGCGGGCCGGTGTGTGCTGAACCCGCTTCCCAGCTCCCTGTGGAGTCTTCCCTCTGTGTCCTTGAAGGGAGAAAGGGACCACGGGGCTCTGGGCCTCTCTCATGAGCACATGAACACCATTATGAGGGCTCCCCCATCTTGACCGTGTCACTCCCAGATGCCCCATCTCTAAGCTCCATGCCCTGGGGACGGTCACTCCTACACATCCCAGCAATGCTGGGCTGTGCAAAAGGCACAGTGTGATGTAACAATGTTGGCCCAGGAGCGGAGTGACCTTTAGACTTGAACTTTGGATCTGAGCTTTCTCCCCCGCATTTTTATGCGGGTGATCAATTTCACCAGGTGCGTGGCTGGTTTAAAGGAAAGCGGGGCTGAAGCACCAGCCGCCTCCTCTCCCTAGGGAGGCTGCGGGGAAGACGCCATCGCGGGCTGTCTGCCTCCCTGTACTCCCGGGGGGCCCGGGCATGGCGTTTCAACAGCAAAGCTAGGAAAAACCCCACGTTGCCTCTCCTAGCTCACCCAGGTGGTGGGGCCTGAGCGGGTCACCTTAGATGCCCCTGGGGCAAGAGCAGGACAGACCCCTTCCTGGTGTGGCCCCACCTCTTAGGCTGTGGGATGACAGAGTGCCACACGGCGGTCTGGCTGTGAATGCCAGTGGCTGCCGGGTCCTCCTGCCCTGTTATGGGGGGATGGTTTGTGCTGTGGTCCTGGCTCCACAGATCTCCTAATCCCTGCCTCTCTCTCTCTGCCTTCCTGGTGGTCCCCATGCGCTCCCAAAATCAGCACCATAAACTTCTCTGGTGCACCAGTCAGCAAGACCACGCTCACCAAATTCTCACCAGTGGCATTTCTGTCACTGCTGCCAGGCATCTCGGCAGATGGCACACACTCTGAGATCCACCCCCGCAGTGGGCAGTGTCTCCAGTGTGTGCTCCAGTCCACAGACGCACAGCTGTGGAGTCTGGGGCCAGCGACTCAGCTCACACGGTCTGTGAGCCGTAACCTTGGGGTGCTTTGTAGATGCAGGCAGCCCAGCACCCGGACCCCCCGAGCCCTTCCCTCTGTTCCCAGGATTGACCCTGTCGCCTGGGCTTCCTGGGGCCGAAATTTTGTGCCTGAACATTTGTGGTCACTGTGACTTCAAATATTTCTCCTGTTTTTTCTCCTCTGCCTGGGCTCCAGCTGCACACACGTGATGTCTCTTCAGGTCATCCCACGGGTTTTGGGCGTTTCCTTTCCTTTGTTCTTTTAAAAATTCTGTTTCTTTGCAATTTCAGCTTGGAGAGTCCCCGCCACCTGTCTTCAGGATCAGTGATTCTGTCTCCGGCTGTGTCCAGTCCACCAATGAACCCGTCACAGGCGTCTCTCTCTCCATTGCTGCCACGGGGTTTTCATTTCAAGCATTTCCTTTCGGTTCTGTCTCCGAGTTCCCACCCCCTCCCCCAGCCTGCATGGCCCATCTGTTCTTTTATGCTGTCTACTTTTTCCATTAGAGCCCTTCACATATTAATTATAGTTATTTTAAATTCCCTGCATGATAATTCTCACATCTGTGTCACGTCTGAGACTGGTCCTGATGGCTTCTTTGTTTACTCAGATGGTGTGTGTCTTTGATTCTTGGCGTGCTCTGCGACGCTCCGCGGAAAGCCGGGCCAGTTGTGTGGGGCTCAGGGAGGAGCAGTTACGTTCTTCGGGCAAAGACCTGGGCCGTGCCTAATGCAAGGCGAGACTCCAGGCCCCGGAGGTCGGATGGGCGTGGACTTCCTAGCTCCGCCCCCTTTGACCCCAACAAGGAACAGTATTCACTGGGCCAATGGTGAGCAGGCTCCGCCCTTTCCCATCCTAGGGGCTCACGGGCAAAGGGAGGGAAAGAGGGCTTCCTGTGCCCCAGTGAATCCTGGCCAGCTGCGTTGGGGGGCTGCGTGGGAAAACAACCCCTTCTCAGGTGGGAGGAGAAGGCAGACCCCAGCTTTTCCGCAGGGGTGGCCCTCTGCTGAGCCACTGAAGGTTGTGTGGGAACCGCTCAGGGAGAGCAGGGGAATGGGGGATCTCATTGAACCTGCAAGGAAATTGGGGTGTGGACAGCGAGAACTGGCACATGGCGGGGCTCACAGGGTGAAGGGAGTGCCCTCTGCCCACCACGCACGCACAGAGCCCGTTCTGTTTCCCACGGCACCCTCGGAGCCTGGCACGGAGCAGATGCCGACAAGTAGCCGTGAAGTCAGCGTGGAGTCGGGTTGGATCGGACTGAAGCCAATCAAAGCTCCAGAAGCAGAAGAGGGCGTTGCCACCCGCACCTCACCCCACAGCGGAGCTCTCAGCCTCTCCGGACTCTGCCAGCAGAGCAGGACCGCCGGGGGCGCCCTCTGAACGCTCCCTCAGCTGCGGGCGCCCCCAGCCAGGCCTCCCCCAGGCCTCCACGGCTCACAACCCTTCCTGCATGGCCCTTTCTGACACGCTCCTCCCGGGAGGGAGATGCACGCTGTGTGCTACCGTTCCCCTGGGTGGGCTCAGCTGTGAGATTCCCTCGGTCCGATCCGTAAACCAGGTTCCGAGAGGGGAGAGGACTGTCCAGGCAGCACGGAGACGCCTCAGCTGGGCGCTGGGTTGCCACTGTCTCTGAGACCCCAGGGGACTGGTGGTGGGGCCGTGGGACAGCCATCATTCGGGGTCCTTGGCCGCTTGTTTGCTGCTGAGTCAGGAGGCCTCCCTCCCGCACACCAGAATCTTCAGCGGACCACGAACCATGGGGGATGGCGCCATAGTGCCTTCCTCCCGGCCTCCTCCTGGGCACAGAGGAGGGGCGCCAACACTCCTGCTGGACTCCCCCGGAGCTGGGTCCACGCTGCCGGAGTCCACTGAAGCACCGCAGGGCCTCAGCCCACCCAGCGGTGGCCTGAGCACGGGGGCCATCCCCAGCGGCTCCTCTGGGTCAGCGGGTGTGGAGCGCTCGCTCCCATTACGGATTCATGAAGTGTCTGCCGGAATTAGTAAATCCCTTTCATTTACTTTCATTTAGGAGAAAACGTTTAATAGCTGCCACATGAAGTTTGCAAATCGTGCTGCATCTGAGGCTGATTAATAAAACACCACAGAAAATACATCAGTCATTCCGGGGTTTAAATTAGTGCCGCATTCTACTCGAATCATCCTCTTTGGCAAGGCTGGTGTGGTCTTCCTGCCTCCCCCCTCCTTCTCCTCCTTTCCTCCCCATCTCTGCCGCCTAGATGCTCTGTTAGGGAAGCCAAGTGGGAGAGCGATGAGGCCGTTGGTGGAGACTGCTTATCTCCCGCCTGGGACTGTGGCGGGGTGGGACACCCGTCTCCTCTCTTTGTCACCGCCCACCCCTGCCCACACCAGTGCCAGCACACAGTGGGGGACCCAGCGTTGGAAGGAGAAATCACCCCCTACCCTGCAGCAGGAGGTGATTGCCTCCCTTGCACAGCGCTCACAGGCTGAACGGAGCTAAAATCTGTAAAACGAGGAAGCGCCAGGCGCTGGGTCTGGGCAATTTTTAAGTGTTGCTCTGTGTGATTATCCGTCACCCCAGGGGAGGCCTAGGGGTGGTGAGCAAGTGTCTGTGTGACGAGTGGGGGAGGAGGACCAGGAACTTTCAACCCTGCGGCAGGCACCTCCTGGGGTCTTCCAATCACTCCTTCTGTTCTACCGAGGGAGGGCAAGTGCATGGAGGCTGCCCTCCGCCCCACGCTGCTCAGGGGGTTCTGGGGCTGGAGTCTGGGGCGCCCCCTCCTCAGAACTCATCACCTGCGGGTGCTAACGGAGGGCCCCATGTGCCCATGAGGTGCTAGGTGTGCAGAGGTGAACACGAGGCTGCGCCCCAGCCCCTCGCCTGCAGGAGGGAGAGCACCTGGGAGTCCCAGAGCAAGTGGCTCCATGGAGGTGCACTGGCGTCCTGCTCGGTGAAGCTCAGGGCTTCTCCCGGAGTGACGTCCTGGCACAGAGAACACGGATAAGCTGTGAGCACGAGGAAAACAAGTTTTTGGCAGACCCCCTCATTCTGGCCGAGGGACCTCATTGCTGCAAGCCTCGGGGGCTTGTTCTGCAGTGGAGATAATGGTGCACAGCCTACCCTCCTGAGAGGACTTCGTGAGGATCGGAGCTGGAAAGATGGCCCATGAAGGGCCTTGAGAAGAGTCCCACACCCACACGGGCCCATGGGGCAGCCCAGCCAACCCTACAAGGGCTGGTGGTCCACCCGGCCTTGGGGGTTGCAGGGCTGTGGGTCCGCAGGGCCACACAGCAGACACCCAGCTGCCACCCACGGCACAGCTGGCAGCACATCCGGAGCCCTAATTGGCAGCAGATTTTGCGTTCTCCCCAAATTGCATGCCCATTAGCAGCGGAGTCTGGTCCTGATGGAGGTGTTAAGGCGTGACTTGCCTGAAGTGGTGGGAATTAGGACTGGGTCCCAGAGGCGGCGGGGGCTGCTTAACGAGCTGGGGAACTCAGCAGATCCTCTTCTTGCCACCACCCGCCAGGCAAGCTTTCTCCTTGGAATCCCATCCCTCCGTGGAGGCAGCCCTGCCTGGGTACTGTCTGCTGGGGGCCATCGCCTGTGAGGATATGCCCCAGTGCCTAGGAGTCCCTGAAGATGGAGAGCATCTTTCTGGACCGGTACCACGTGAGCACCGCCTCACTCCCTGTGCTGCAGCCTGGATGTAGGCACTCACCCCCCTGCACTGCGTCCACTCTGTGCTTCCTTCCCCACAGGTTGTGAGCACCTCTTACTCTTGCCTCGGACTGTCCTCTGGGAAGGGACGGCCTGGCTGGTTTATTTTGTATTCCCCGGACCTGGCACAGGGTTCGGGTCTTGGCCAGTGCTCAGCAAAGCTTCAGCAAATTGTTGGACGAGGGCTTGCTCTCACCCAGGGTCCAAACTTACCACAAACCTGGACGGTGTTCATTGCAAGACTGGGCAGCAGGGTGAGCCTCTCAGCGAGTCCCAGCCCTGCAGGTAGAAACGTCAGAGAGGACCCTGCCTGGGGGCACAGCCCCTCCCACAAAGAACAACCCCACTGCAGGGGCGGGAACGCTGGGATCAGTTAGACAGATCTAGTAGCGGGCACCTCCTCTTGGGTGTGTCCCCGGATTCTGATAGCTCCAAGCATCCCAGGAGCCACCTGTGAACAAGCAGAGCCCTCTGTCATTGCTCCGTCTTTGCAAACTGGTGTTCCTGGTCCCCGGCCCTCATTTCACAAAGTTCTCCTGCGAATGTTGGCATCTCAGCGCCGGCAGGGCAGAGAGAGATGAATCGGCGAGAGTCCCTGCCCCGGAGGCACTCACTGTTTAGTCTGGAAGGAAGCAGTGCGCCCAGATAATTAGGGTGTAGTGTGATGGATGTGTGAAGGGAGGCACACACTAGGATGTGGGGAAGCTCCGGGCGGGGCATTGAACTCTGCCTGTGGCACTGTGGCGGGCCTTGCGGAGGAGGTGACATTGGTGCCAGATTTTGGTATGAGTGAGGTCCATACCCCCAGCCCGGGGCAGGGGAGCAGGGAAGGATGCGGTATGCATGGGCTCAGAGCCACGAGGGGCGGGGGTTGGGGGAGCAGTCACTAATTTCCTGGGACTGGGGACTGAACCACTTGAGATGGAGCGTCAGGCACAGCATCTGGAGAGGTGGGCAGGGGTCAGACTCAAAGGGCTCTGGACACCTTGCTGCAGTTCTTTGACCTTAACCTGTAGCCACAGGGAGGCGTTAAGGGGCTTCTTTAGACCAGAGGAATGGACTGACATCATTTGTGTTGGAGGAAGATGTCCCTGCAGCGCTTCCCATGGGCCGTGCATGCTGCCTCACCTCCGAGACTCAGGGGGCTGTGATGCCCGAGCAGTGGCCCCGGCAGCCCCAGGCAACCACAGGAAGCTAGTGCCGGACAAGGGTGGGGGCCTCAGGTTCCTCGCCTCTGAAACCAGTGCCGACTCTGCCCAGCTCATAGAGCCACTGGGAGGGTCTGAGGGCAGGAGGATGAGGGGAGTATTCTCAGCTGTGTTTGGCTCTACGGATGTAAGGGGTCGTCATTTTTGTTTTATGGAAATGGAGCTCTCCACTGATCAAAGACAGATGGGTACGCATTTTGGACAGGAATGGAGCTTGGCAATCACCCACTCCAACCTCCCTCCACCTGCAGGACAGAGGGCCAAAGCCCAGAGGACACACTCCTCCACCACCTCACACTCCTACCGTTACCCGGTCTGCTGCAGAGGAAGATGGCCCACCCGAAAGGGACCAGGGCTCTGTCCGTGGTGCTGACTCGGGGCCACACACCCAGAACAGGCCCCCTACCCAGCTCGGGCTCCCCAGGCGACCAGAGCGCTGACCAAGGTTCTGCCCTCTTCTCGTGTTCTTCCCACACATTCGAGGGGAATTTGCAAGGAGCCCAAATGGCAGGAATACTCCACTTCTGAGCACATTAACTAGAGGAAGCATTACAACCCTCAGCTGCTCTGAACTGCCTCTGCCCCAGTAGATTTACAACACACAGACGCCATCGTCAGAGCCAAGGGCGTAGAGCTGGGGGCTCGGTGCGCTCCAACATCAACCGTGAGTGAGCGGGAGGGCTCCAGGCGTCTTGGATCTTAATCCCGGCCCATGTGTGAACTTGCCTCTCCCAGCGAATCATTTATCAGACCCACCCCGCCCTCCCCATGCTTTACTTCCATTGCGGCTCTGACGGGGAAAGGAAATGAGTGCTGTTTCAGTGGCTGCAGCTGCTGCCCAGAATCTATAAGCACCGCTGCCCAAGGAGGAGGGAGGGCACCGGCTTTGGCTTTGACTATGTTATAGGGGGGTTTTAGATTTTCACGGAGTAAGGACTGGATGGTGACCAGCACCCTCTCAGTCACTGAGAGGCTCTGATTCTTCACCCCACTCCCTTTTCAGAGCCGTGGCCAGACCCCAAACTGCGTCTGTGCCCTGCCTGCACCACGAAACACAGCTGGGATTCTGGAAACCTTTCCTCTTCCAGCCTCCTCTCCCTGGGACCTCGCTTCACTCTGCTCTGCATCTTTAGGACATGTCTTTTCCCGAGATTTCTATCCCCAAAGCACGCCTGCGGTTAATTCCAACTTTGCAGATCAGTAGTTTTGAAACAGAACAAGTCACTTCGACTTGCTGTCTCTCAATTCCTTCTTTGGTGAAATGAGGACATTGATACCCACCTCCTCAGTTGTAGAGAAGATATTATGCATAAACCATAGTCTCTTCTGCCTGGTGTATCATGGGCACTCCAGAAATGTGTTCCTTTGTCTTTCTCTTCCAAGTCATTGAGTTCATTACACAATCCCTGTTAATGTATTAACTTAGCAATGCATTTGCACGTTCCCCCTAGTCTATTGCATTTTTTTTTCCCCAGAGAGGAATTGATTTCTTTGAGGCGAGTGCCTGGATAGTTGGTGGCCTTTTCAAATCCCAGGAATGACACCATGGGAGGGAGGAGCTCCCCGTTTTGCCTGTGTGCAGAGCCAAGGCAGGACACCGAGAACCTTGAAAATCATTCATTTTCATCTGGCTAATGATACCTTCCCTGCTGAGAGAATGTTTCCTCTCGCTTCTCCAACTTTACAGAGAATGGGAGGCTGAGAAAAGCCACCTTCTCCAGCTGGAGTGGAATGCAATTGACTAATTTATAAGCCCGAGCTGTTGTCTGGGCTGGAGTTTCTGTCCTTTGAAGATGTCAAAAAGTAATGAAATAAGGCTTTCAGCTCCCAGCCCACACTAATCATTTCAGTGCTGTGGGGACACAGGAGATAGATTGTTGGTTCTCTGCCTGGCGATGGGCAAATGAGAAGGTTTCTGATCAGGAGACAGCTGGCAAATCTCCTAATTTAGGTCTCGCAATAGTTCAAGGTTTGACCTTGAGCAAGTCCCTTCTTTCTTGTGGACCACACACTGAGTCTCCACTCCCAACACCACCGACTCCATCTCCCACTGACACTCCAGATTGTATCCCGATCGAGTCCCATTTCTTGCCTGGGACTCATCTCTCCATCTCTTCTGCCAACCTCTGTCTCTCCCGGCATGGCTACTGCCCAACTCCAGGTCCGGGCCATCATTTACCTGGACCGCTGAAGGTCTCCCAGACAGCTCCCATCTGTCCCAAATCTCTCAGCCCTAATTCATACCCCACACCACTTCCTGGGCAATAATTTATAAAATGCAACCTGGACATATGCCTTCACTGCGTCAACTCTTTCATCATTCCTCGTCACCTAAGAATAAACCCATAGCTCCTTTGTCTTACATGCAAGTGCCTTCCCAACCTGTCCCAGACTCCTTTATATCCAGCTCATCTCCACACTATCCCTTGTGTTCTGTATCCTAAGGGCCTTGTGACTTGTGTTTTTACACGGACCCTCCAATGCCTCTGTTAACACCATCCGTTTCTTCTTTTCCCGGTGTGGCCCCAGACTTGAGCTGAAGTGCTACTTTCTCTTCAAAGCCTCTCTGGATATTTTCAGACTATTCTTCACACTCTCTCCAGAGAACTTTTCCTAGCAATAAGTGTTCCCATGTGGTCCCCAGAAGTCTGGCCCAATGAACAAACCCTCCGGTAAGGGCAGCCAGCCGGTGCCCTGCCACACCCGCCATGACCTGCCATGCCCTGTGCACCTGGGTCTTCTCACACCTGGAGCCACCACGGCGATTGAGCAGGTATACAGCCATTCCTGTTACCACCAGGGCTTTGAGCAGAAATTCATTCCTTGGCAGTATGTTGCCTTTAGCATATGCTGCTCAGGATGGTCAACCACATTCTGACGTTTCCCGACACTCTCACCAGCTGTGCTCATTGACAAGTCTGCCGCTGTGAACAAATCCTCCTCTCTCTCAGGGAGGATCACCCCACCCTCCTCACCTGCCTCCCTGCTTTCTACCTGCAGACTTCCCATCCTCGTAATGCTGGAAGAACTCACTCCCTAAAATCCAAATCTGGCTTTGCCCCATGTCCACCCCCGGCATACACATGTTATGGAGAGGATCGAATCCAAGCTCCTCAGCTCAGCTGGCACACGTGGTCCCTCCTGGCCTCATTCCAGCCCCACCCCCCAGCCCTGGCTCTAGTCTCCTCTCCCTCCCAGGAGCCCCTCAGACGGTCCCACTGTCCTTCCCGGGGCGCCAGAGCCAGCAGTGTGCCCGTTCACAGTCTGGGCCCTGACGCAGCGCCTCCAGGGAGGAGGGGAGACCTCCCCCTTCATCTTGGTCTGAAGAACTCCAGCTTATCCCGTGAACCCAGTGAAATTTCACTCCATTTTAATGCTTTTCTCTGAACCAAACTTTAATTTTATTCTTATCAAGAGAATATATGTCTGCGGTTTTACAAAGCTTATAATGAAGACAGAAGTCACTTGCTCTAATCCTGGCTGCTCTCAGCTCTCGGTGCGGGGCTGCCTGCTCCCCACTTCTCTGGTTTCCAGGAGGAACAATCTTCCCAGGGATGCTCCCAACCCTTGTCCCACTTCAGGATGGGAAAGGGGACCCGATCTGTGTCAAGAGTTGTCGCTGCATCTCGGACCAAATGGATTGAATCACTCCGTGAGGGTCTCAGGTGTGGAGGACTCGGCTTGCCCTTCCTTCTCGGCAAGGGTGACCCTGGGAAGGTCTTGCTTTGTAGATTCAAACTCGTCTTCGGCAGGTGGTTCTCAGTGTGGACCGTGGGACCGGTCAATGAGAAGGGAGCAGCAGAACCATTTTAGCTCCCACACCAAACAGCCCCGTCCAGCGTAGCCTGTGTTAGTGACAAAGGTGATAGACTCCCGCCGGCCGGTTCCTTTGCTATGTTCTTCCACGGATTCAGAACTGGAGCGAGGAAGGACTGTTTTTGTTGACTTCCCTCAGAAGTCTGAACCATGCCCATTGCCCCAAAGAAGCCACCTCCTCCTTCATATCTGTCTCTTCTGGTACTCTACTCCATATTTCCAAGCCACGGGCTTCTTCTGCTCGACCTGGATTCTTCCCTCTTAGATCCAGTCTCCTGACTCCCAACAGCAGAAGGTAGGGAAACAGCCCTCTTCACTCCCACACCTGCACACGCCTTCCCCTCTCCGCCCTTCCAGAACAGTTCATCAACATTCAAGGCTATGCAGCCGCTGAGTCATGTCTATTCAGATGCATTTTTGTTTTTCCGGGAGTCGATAATTACCAAATTATTTAATTTACTTCTGTGCATATCCCCATTTAGCCAGGCATTCTGGCAGAGATGCGCTCTTCTCGACACGTTTGAACCGTGTTGGGCAATCCATCAGCACACTTGCTTCCTCGGAGCTGTTTCTCTTTAACCCTCTCACCCCCGGCTCCCACGTGGAAGGTCTGCCCACCAGACTGTTGTCCTGAGAGTCCCCTACTTGGTCTCCCTGGGGAATCTCTCCTCTGCTTTCGACAAAGGACGCCCCCTTCCCGGGGTCCCATGACGTTCCCTTCCATTGTTCACGTTCTCATCCACATGGGGCATCTGCGTCAGGAGCTTCCTCAGAACGGGAGCAAGGGGAGACTCGGCGACCTGGAAGGAAGGCTTTAGTCCGTCATCGACATGATTGCTGGTTTGGCTAAGTCTACAGTTCTCATTTAAAATTAATTTTTTTAAAGACTATCTAGAAATTCTTTGTCTTCTAGCTTCCAGCGCTTCTTTTGAGATGACATGCCATGATCAGAACTTGCCACGTGTTCTCACCTTCCCCCCGCCTTCTGTCTCCAGAGTCTTCCCTTTATTCCTGACTGTCCGGAATGTCACACCAACGTGGACCCATTCCACGGAGGCTGTTTTCTTGAATTATGTCTTGGGTAACTGTCTCTTCTTTCCTTTTCCTCGTCTCTTTTCCTGAAAGTGTCATTATTTGGATATTGATCTTCCTCAGTTGATCATTAGCAGTCTTATCTTTTTTCCTACTTTTTAAAATTTAAATCATTTTTTTTGTTTTTCAATTACAGTTGACATACAATCACATTACTTTCAGGTGTACGCCCCAGTGACTAGACGTAAGGTAACTTACTAAGTGTTTGTCCCGATAAATCACATAGCCACATGATACCACACCTAGTTATCACCATTTTTTCTTATTTTCTATCCATTTGTTAGTTTGTTTTACTTTCTAGAAAATTTCTATAACTTTACATTTCTCTAACTTCAAAATATTCTATTGAATTAAAGAGTTTTTCTCCCTCCGAGTTTTTTTCTAAAAGTTTTCCTAGCCTCCTGTTACAGAAATGACGTGAATTCTGTCGTCTCCTCCTCCCATTCACTGCTGTCTCTGGCGGGCCACGGCTGGTTCCTTTCAGTTGGCCCTGACTGCGTCTTTCACAGAAAAAATTCTGCACAAGTTTGAGCAGGCATGGAACTTTGCTCAAGTTTCTGAGCCGATCATGGAAAGTTAATTGGATGCTCTGTGTCCTTGGGTCCAATGTACGGTGACAAGCAGGCACAGTGACTTTTTCACTGGGGGACTCTCAGTTGTCAGTGTTTATGAGTCTTTCCTCTGCAGCCCATGAGCACGCCATGGAGACGCCTGTCATCTGCCTCGGCAGCAGGAACCTGACGCCCCAAGCCGAAGGGCTGAGCATGGAAGGGGGGCTGAGGTCACACTGATTGATAGAAACTTTGTCAGTGGGACACACTGCCCTCACTTTATTCTGGTGTCCAGTCAAGGGCCTGTCCAGTGTGACAGCTCCTGCTGGGGTAGGGGTGGACGAGGAGGACGATGGTCTCCTTCCTGCAGGGACTTCACAACCACTTCCTTCTCTCAGCCCCACCCACGCCCTCACCACTCCCGTGGACACGTGGAGGGTCTCTGCTTCTCTGAGTCCCCCTGGCAGATTCTTGAGCTCACCTGACTCCAGTGGGCTAGTTCAGCCCCTCCTGCTCTTGTCTTTCCCACCTTTGGCGTCTGTGCTGATGTGCTGCTGTTCTGGCCCCGACATGCCCTGTGTCAGAGGCTTTGTGCCCATCCAGCCCTTCCCGGCCGCGTTGCAGGGCTCTGGGAGAGGGCCACCGTGGACTCCTGGGTTTGACGCACCACGTCTAATCAACATCCCGTGACTCGATCTACGGGCCTGTCCACACCAGACACACGGTAGTTGTCCACCGAGGGGTGTCTAGCCCACACCTCCCCATGTAGGCTGAGAGCTTTCTGAAGGCCAAGTTTACACTGCCCTCCCTCTCTCTGTTCCCTTAGCACATAGCCACGTGTCGTTTACACTTGCTAAATCGCATTGAACTCTAAATGCCCCTCACAATCTCTGTGGCCACAGAGCCAAGAGCTGCGTGAGACACACCACTCCCGCCCGCGGCCCGAGTCGCAGTGCCATTGACTGCCTTTGGAACTACAACGATGATGCCCAGGTAGCCTCACCCTGGCCTGGCTTGTAACCCCAGTTGCACAGAGTCCTTGGACCTTGGTTTCCATGCCTGGGAAACGTGTACAGACACTCCCTCGTGAATTCTCTTTGATAACAAAATCTGATAGTGTCTGTCAGAGGGCTCCGCACGTACAGGGACCCAACAAATGTCACTCCTTCTCCTATTTTCCCCACCATACAAGAGGCCAAAGACCTAGAGATGCCGGCGTCCCTGTGAAGTGAGGATGGGGACAGCGACAGGAGGAGTGATGGGTTCCCCATGCTCCCTACAGGCCCTCACAGCACCACAGACAGTTCACAGCCCCGGGAAAGAGGGGCAAGCTCAGGGCTGAGGCAACCCCCGTTTCCACTCTGTGGCCTTGCCAATGGCCGCATGCTCGGGACCGAGATTTCCTCCCCGTCTTCCCCACGAAAGACTCATTTTCACACGCTCTGCACACACTGCGCTGGCGCCTCACCCCTGGAGTGGCCTGGTGCCCCTTTGCAAACTCATTAATGTGTATTTTCCTCATTAAGAAGAAGGGAGGGAAGAATCTGTTCAAGCTGACTGAGCCACAGAGAGGAGGGCGTGACCTCCCTGCAGGGGGACAGCCGCAAAGCGACGACAGCAGCAGTGGCAATAACCATGACCACGGCGCACGCAGTGACCGCCATGCCACGTGCCCTCCCACCGTGGTCTCATCCTTGCTCCTGTAGGTCCTCCCAGGAGGGCAGAGCACGTGGCAGGAGGGAGCTTGGATGGAGAGAGCACTGGACTCAGAGTCCCCACACCGGGCTCGCATCCTGGCCGCTCCCAGGACTGTGAACTTGAGTCTCAGAAGGGCTGGCTGGTGGGACTTTGTCCCAAGGGGTCTCTGTAACCGTCACCTGCCACACTGCCACCGCATGACAGGCAGCGCGGCCTGACATTGCAGATGGCGAAGCCGGTGTGTCTGAAAGAACGTGCATCATGTCACTACCGTCTTTAAAACTGCCCCCTGGGCCAGCCTTGCGGATGGTGGGAAGACCGGCTGCAACAGGCAACTGCTGTATAGGGCTTGCTCTCGCAACACGCTCAGGAAGGCACCGAGCGCAGAACCGCCTCGGGCGAGAGGAAGAAGGGTACGGGTTTGCCCAGCGACCCCAACCCCTGGATTTGCGGACTCAGGGCTATGTTCATCACACTGTTTCTTCTGCATGGGTGTGTGGAAGACTACATTTCCCATCCTCCCTTGCTGTTGGGTTGGGCACCACGTGACAGAGGCCAGGCCAGTGGAGTAGGGGCAGAAGTGACCTAAGCCGCTGCAGGGCCTGGCTGCAAAGTCTCTCCTGATGACCCCGCCCACAGTGGCAGGGAAGCCAGGACCCCGCCTCGAAGGGCAGAGGTGGAGGTGCATTTGTTACTGCAGCGTGGGCTAGCCTTGCCTGCTCACACACTCGGTCCTGGACAAAGGCCTGAAGACGCCGCCCAGGCAGGGGCCCCTATACCCACTCTGCCCGATTCTCTGACCACCCCCTCCACACCCGACCCGATCCACCCGTCAGGTCTTTACGTAAATGTCTTTCTTCCAAGAACTTCTCCCGAGGCTGCCTGCCCAAGCCATGCCCCCGGGGACTCTGCACATTGCAGGGTTTAGCAGCAGACTTGCACTTTGCAGACTCTTTTCAAAAGCGACTACACAGCCATTTATGCAAATTCTGTTCATGTACCAGCTCTAGGATGCGAACGGAAACCCAGCGATGTCTGTCCCCAGGATGGCCCCCGGCCTGGTGCTGAGCGGAACGGAGGTGCAAACAAAACCCACACGGAGTCTCATTTGTGATAACACACACGGATGCGCTTCTTAGGGCCATTGTTAATAAACTGCAAGTATTCATTCACATTGGAGGGAGTTTTGTCCTCTTCCGAAAGTCAGCTGAGGTGAGGTGTGGCTGACATGAAGCCGAAGGCCCCGTTCAGAGCGCGTGTTTGGATGCCGTCCGGCAGAATCGCAAGCCCATGTGGCCACTTCCGTCAGCCCCCAATCCCCCACCTGCTCTGCTCCAGTTGGCCCCACCCCTGGGCCCCCGGCAGCCCCAGCTCTGCTCTCGGCCACGGTGGACCAGGTTTGCTCTCTAGAGACTCACAGAAATGGGACACTAAGGTACAGAGTCTTCTGTGCCTGGATTCTTAAGTGGAACCTATTTTTGAGATTCATCCAAGTATGTATGTATTTCAGGGCTCCATTCATTTTTATTGTTAAGTAATATTTCCATAGCATGAAAATACTAAAATTTATTTGCCCATCGTTTTCCCATCTCAGTAACAGCTTTATTGAGATATAATTCACATACCATGAAATTCACTGTTTAAAAATGTACAGTTCAGTGGCTTTTACTGTATTTGCAAAATTGGACAAGCTGCACCACTCTCTAATTTTGGAAGATGTTGATCCCTCCCAGGGCAATCCCGTACCCACTGTCAGACGTCCTCGCCCTGACTACCCTCCCCCAACCTGCCGCCAGCTGGCGATTACTAATCTACTTCTTGTCTCTGTGGGCTGGCCCACGCTGGGGGTCTTACCCGAGTGAAACCATGCAGCAGGCAGTCTTCTGTGCCCGGTTCAGTCCACCTAGCGCAGTGTTTCAAGGTCCGCCCACGGAATGGCGTGTCTCAGAGGTTTGCTCCTCTTCAGGGCTGAGTAGTACTCCCTCGCAGGGCCGGCCCTCACCAGTTGCTGACCTGTGGGGTTTTCCGTATTTTTGCTTCTATGAACACTGCAGCTACACACACCCGTGGACACGTTCTTACATAGACGTACTTTTTCAGTTCTCGTGAGTATAGACCTAGAGTTAAAATCATCGCGTCCAATGGTGACTCTCTAACTTGCTGAGGAATCTCCAAACTTTCTCAAAGTGTCTCTGTCATTTTCCAGCATCCGCCAGCACTGCATGCAGTTTGAGATCCCCCACCCAGCACATCCCCCTGTTCGTGCTGTTGATGACAGCCACCCCGGTGAGCATGACGCAACGCGTCACTCTGGGTTTGGTGCACATTTCCCCCGACCACCGATGCGTTTGAGTTGGGTTGTTCGTCTTCTCATCACTCAGTGTGAGAGTCCTTCACGCATCCAGTGCTGGGCCCGATCAGACGCACAATTGGGAAGTCTGTGCTCACGTTCTGGGTTTTCCCACTCTTGCTGGGGTCCTCAGGGGCACAAAGTTTAAACCGTATGTGAGTCTGACGTGGCTGTTGTCTGCTCTGGCTGCTCGTGGCTCTCCCTCCACCTCCTGATGGGCCACTGGGCTGTTTCCTGGTGGGGCTGTTATCATGAGGGAAGCCGCTATGAGCAGGAAGACATGTGTTTCCACGTGGGTTGGTGCGTTCACTTACCTTTGGTAAATATGCAGAAGTGACATTTCTGGATGGCGTGCTGAGCGTCCGCTTAACTCCTGAGAAACCCTCCCACGGTTCCCACAACTGCACTATGTTTCATTCTGATCGGGGACATCGTGTCCACTCTGCGTCCCTGTCAACACCGCGTCCTGCCCGCCTCCCCACCCAGCCATGCAGACGGGGGCAGTGAGCTCCCACACAGCGGGCTCCAGTCTCGTGAGCGTCTTTCCACGCTGACTGGCCACGGGGGTGCCTTCGCGTGGCCCAGTATCTGTCCCAGTCTCGCCCGTTTGTGCTGGGCCTCTGGTCTTATTACTGAGCCAAACCAGCTTTATGGGCCCTTATTACAAGACCTGTGTCAGATATGTGTGCTGTACGTGTTTCATTTTATTCTGCCCTGTACGTGTTTCATTTTATTCTGCCCCTCGCCCTTTTATTTTCCCGATGCCTTTCAAAGGCCAGAGGTTTTGGTTTTGATGAAGTCCAGTTTATCCATGTTTTCTTTATCGTTTATGCTTCATTAGCCCCTACTTAAGAAACCGCCATTAATCCCAACACGGTAAGTGTTCCATTCTGTGATTTTGTTGGGACGTTTGTAGCTTTGGGGCTGGCATTCAGGCTTATAATCCACTTCAAGTAAGTGTTTGTCAATGGCCCGAAGTTGAAGGTCACGTTGGGTCTTCTCCATGTGCACATCCAATTGTTTCAGTGCTGTGTGTTGAAAGGACTATTCTTCCTTCCATTGAATTACCTCAGCATCTTTGTGAAAAAATCAATCGAGTTCATATGTATGTGTCTATTTTTAGATTCCCCATTCTGCTCAATTTAAATATCTATTGTTACACCACCACCACACTCTCCTGATCGCTTTCCACTTGAAATTAAGGTGGAGTATGTGTCCAACTTTCTTCTCCTTTTTCTTTTTCAGAAATTAAAGTACTGCTGACACACAGTATTATGTGCGCCGGGGGTGAACGGCACGGTGATTTGGCACCTTCACGCCTCACGGCGCACCACCTGTCAGTGTGCACGCGCACACTTATCCAGCATTCAGACCACAGCCTCCACGCTGAATGCTCGGCCCGTGACTCCTTTGTTCTGTGCGCGGAGGCTGCGACTTCTCAGCCCCGTCCCTGTGAGCAGCCCAAAAGCCACACGCATTCTAGAGCCTGCTTGGCAATGTCTACGACAAAGGGCCTTTCCATAGAGGTCGAGTCTGTGGGCCCCTTTGAAATAACTGGTGACTCACGGTACCGCGGCTCCCCTTTCTCCCACACGGTGCACCCGACGGCAGACCCCTCCCTTCATGTGAGACTCCCGTGCTCACGCTCGGGACACGTCGCTGTCTTCCTCGCATGAGTCCTGTACACATTTATCCCTCCGTACGCCGTGGTTTTCAGTGCTATTTTAATTGGCATTGTTTTTTTTTTAAGTTCCAGTTCCCATTATTTTATCCCAGCACATGGGAATACCATGGATTTTTGTGTGGTGGCCCTGTCTTCCGTGATTTTGCTGAAGCTGCTCATTAGTTCTAGAAGATTTTTACTGGGTTCTTTGGATTTTCTCCATTCCCAAGCAGGCCTTTTGCAAAAAAAACCAGTTTTTCTTCTTCCTTTGTGATACGTGTGCTTTCAGTCCTGTGTCTTGCGTTGTCGCAGTGGCTGGGGCTCCCAGGACAGCGCTGACCGAAACCAGTGGGAGCGAGCCCCCATCACCTACCTCAGGAGCTGGCGCAGCCCCAGGGTTTTTATACACACCCTTTATCAGGCTGAGGGGTTGTACTTCTGGATCTAGCCTGTTGGAACCCTTTATCAAGAGTTGCTGTAAAATTTCATCCAGTGCTTTTTCCACATCTACGAAGGAAATCTTATTTTTTCTCCTTTCTTCTTATAATGCGGTACACAAATTGATTTTCATGTGTTAACCCCTTGGTATATGAATTTGACCTTCGATTCCTGGAATAAACCCCATTCAGTCACGGTATGTTATCCTTTTCATGCATCGAAATTTGATTTGCTAATATTTCCTTAAAGATTAGTGCCATTGTTTGGTGCATGAACACTTAGGGTGTTTGTGTTTTCCAGATAAATGTAGCCCTGCATTGTCATGACATGCCCGTTTTTTTCTGTCAATAAACACTCGGACTTCCAGTCAAGTCCACGCTTCTGATGTTGATGGAGCTCCTCCAGCTCTCTGTAGAGATGGGAAGCCCTAGGTGTTTCCATTTTTCAATGATATGTGTCTTTCTATTTATTTATTTTTATTTTTGAAAGATTGTAGTTATTTATTTTTAGAGAGAGGGGAAGGAGGGAAGAAGAGAGGGAAAGAAACATCAGTGTGTGGTTGCCTCTCGTGTGCACCCTACTGAGGACCTGGCCCACAACCCATGCTTCTGCCCTGACTGGGAATCAAACCGGCGATCTTTTGGTTCTCAGGCTGGTGCTCAACCACTGAGCCACACCAGCCAGGCCTGTGTCTTTCTATTTAAATGTGGTTCCTTGTAAGTAGCATACAGTCAAGTTCTGCTTTTTTATCCAGTCTGACAATTTGTCCTTTAATTGTAGTGTTTCCCTCCCTTACATTTAATGTAATCGCCCATGTGGTTGGATTGAAATCTGTTTATTCTCTTGCTCCTTGTTTCGTGGGGGTTCCACCTGTTCTTTGTTCCTCCTTCCTTTCTCCGGCCTTTCTTCGAGCTGGGTGCTTTTTGGATCCCATTGCATCTCTGCTCTTGGCCTTTTAGTTCTGCCTCTTTGTTTTTCTCCCGTGATTGGACCGATGTCCACAACATCCGTGTTACCACACTCCGCTTCGCACATCAACACACTAACTCAAATGTGATGTGAAAACTTCACAAATGTTATTTTCCCGTCTCGTCCTTTGAGTTGTCGCTGTCACACACTTCACTCTTTTAGGTGAAGTGACATGTTTTATGGCCCCCTGTTGCATGGTGACTGCTTTCATTTTAAACGGTGAATTCTCATTAAATTCAAGTCATAGACAAGGACAAGTACCCTGCCTCTGTGCTGTTCCCCGCACCCGCGCAGGTGGACAGCGGCACCGGAGCCCGCTGGCCGTGCACCTTCTCGGTGCACCTGTGAGTCCAAGGAGGTTGGTGTTGACTCTGCTTCTGAAGGATATTTTCACTGCACGTAGAATTCTAGATTGGCAGGAGTTTTCCCCAACATTTGAAAGATACTATTTTGCTGTCTTGTACATAAACTTAGACAAGAAGTTGGAGGTATTCTTATCTCAGCTCCTTCTCACACTATGTCTTTTTCTTGAGCTGATTTTTGGGTTTTCCTTTTATCTTGTGTCTTGGTGATGCTGGTGGGGGTAGTGTGTGTGTGTGTGTTTATTCTGTTTGAGGTTTAGTAAGATTTTTGGATTTTTAAGAATTTTTTTAAAAATACAATTTGAAAAAAATTGCCCTTCTGTCTTCAAACATGCTTTCCGTCTTCTCCACCATCATTCTGCACCCTGTTCTGGGGTCACCACCACCCGACCCGACGTCAGGCCCCCCGACATTATTGCGCAGCCCCTGGGGCTCTGTGTGTTCCTTTTATTCTTTTAGCCTCCGTTCAGCTCCAATGCAATGCGATGTCTTCATGTTCACTGGTGTGTTTTCTGTGATGTCTAATCTGTTATTCATTCCATCTGGTTAGATTATTGCTCCACATTTTGGCTCTCTTGTTCATTTCTAGAGGTTCCACTCAATTTTTAAAAATATATTTTATTGATTATGCCATTACCGTTGTCCCATTTTTTTTCTCCCCTTTATTCCCCTCTACCCTGTACCCTCCTCTCACCAGCATTCCCTGCCTGTAGTTCATGCCCATGGGTCATGCATACAAGTTCTTTGGCTTCTCCATTTCCCATACTGTTCTTACCCTCCCCCTGTCTGTTTTGTGTCTACCATCTATGCTTCTTATTCCCCGAACCTTTCCCCCCATTGCCCCCTCCCCCTCCCCACTGATTACCCTCCATGTGATCTCCATTTCTGTGATTCTGTCCCTGTTCCAGTTGTTTGCTTAGTTTGTGTTTGTTTTTGTTTCTTTAGGTTCGGTTGCTGATAGTTGTGAGTTTGATTTTTTTTTTATATTCTCCACTTCTTCCCTCATTATCTCCATGTTTTACTTTGTATCCTTGAGCAGGTGGGTCACGTTTCACAACATCTGGTGTTGTCCTGCCCAGCTGTCCC